>JARHVA010002170.1:0-270000 GCA_037957365.1 Torreya grandis | reverse complement strand
AGTCAAACCATATGTTATTCTAATTACCAAGCCTTTTATGATTGCTAAAAATTATATAAACCTTCTTATTACCATCCTTTACAAGTTTGAGACTTGTACCTATTTTATAACTTCCTAGACACTTACATCCTAGCTAGATGCCTATATCAACACAAGTGTCATGTGCCAAATCAAGTGTCAATTTCCCTAAAGTCATCAAAGTTAGAATTAAAATGTGTCCTTATGGTCTTCCTAAGTGATTAACTTTGAGATATTTAATGAAAATATTGTTATATATGAATGATCAATTATCATTCATAACTCACTTAAAAAAGCACAAGTCAATTTAAGAATAAACAATCAATCAACTATTCAAGATAACAAATATGACCTATTCATCCCTATCTACATATTAGGAATAGGATCAATATCCATATAATTTTTAATTATTGAAGCAAAATTCCATGTGTCTTATTTTCAAGATTACAAGTTAGGACATTATATGTACTTATTTTCCACATATTGCACCCTTGTGCACATACAACCTAACACATCAGGGTAGAACTACATTAGTATGAGGCCCTCTTCAAAATAGTAGATATGTGAGTATCACCTATTAATATAGGGGTATTTTGGGTTAGCTCGACACCATGATCCTGGTAACCTATTTCCCCCAAATTCACTATAAATATGAATAACTAGGGTTTTGATCATTTAACAAGAAAATATATGAGCACAATTTGAGTACACTATAGAAAAGGTGATAGAAAATATATAATGTTTTAGATAGTCATATCAAGATCCAATAAATATTTCATACTATACACCTTCATCTAAGTTATATAGGTGCATCAATAGAACCATCCTGATCTGACACAAGCCTCGTAGGCCATAGAGTGTAAATTTATAGACTTTGGTGATTGATCTAAAATCCATATCTAGTCTACCTATAGGTTTTTCCATATAAAATCCACATGAACATATTAAAACATCTAAGTAATATTATTTTTCATTTATTTAAATATCAATCAATAGTTTTACTTTCCATTTTTAGCATATCTCAACATTCAATATTCAAAATATTGTTGATCTAAGTTTCTAATTAATTAGCATGATATAAATCTATTTATTAGCCTTGTGCTTATTTATTTATATTTTTTTATCCATATACTATATTGATATATATAAATTAATGGTAAAACATTTGGTGAACCTATCTATTTATGCAAACCATAGATTATCCTAGGGTTTTTAGGCTTCTTAGATTTTTCATTGCTATATTTTTCTAGATTTACTTTATCATTTGTATAAAACCTAGGCATAACCATAGATTAGTTGGTGTTTCTATCAAAAACTTAGAGCTTCCTACTTGTACACATAATATAGATACTAAAAATAAAGTAAAAAAACCCTATACCTATTGAATATGTTAAAAAGGAAACTAAACCACATACTGAAGAAGTTAGCATAGAAATTGATTCTTAGCATGAAAACAATGAATCTAAAGAAAATTATGAACATGAAAAAATAGAGAATGAATAAGTACAAGCTCTTGCTATGTTTTGACACCATATCTATCAAAACCTAGATGATCTTGATGAAATCCTAAGAATTATACTAGAAACTAAAAAATCAAAAAGCAGAGATGAACAACTAGGTTCATTATTTATCATGTTGATAGATATATGGGCCATCCTCATATACCAATTAACCTCCCCTTTAGTATATAAATGATTCATATATATATAATGGGGTCATGGGATATGTGCTTATACCATTTTTCCCTAAACCAAATCCTACTATTGCTACATATTACATGGGAAAATTAATACTTCAATCTAATTACCACTTTTAATTCCTATATCAACTCAAACCATGAGTCCACCTTTTTTGGTTACTTTTCAAACTTCAAAATTTCATGAGCAAGATGTGAAATATCTTATCCAAAATATAAAACTTTTTCAATCTAAGGTTACAAATATTGAATATAATTTTATGAAACCACCTTATGCTATTGATTTAAAATAAGTTTTTCATAACGTTATTACACCTAAAATATCTTTGCACTTCTTACCAAAAAATTGTTTTTTCATCTAAGTTCACATTTTTTAAAAGAAAGGGTGATCCTGAAGAACATATTCAATATTTCTATATGGAATTCCTTGATGATGACTAAATTATTTCCAAGGAATCTCAAATATTATAATCTAAGGTGGTTCCTATGAGTTACTAATATAATGAGTAAAAGCATTCAAACCCCTTACATATCAAGTTTTAACACACTTTTCTACTAATATTACCAAAACAGTTTCATATACCCAAATTGCAAAGATAAAATAAGGAACCAATGAAATATCAATGCATATGTCTTAAGATATAAGATAATGTTGTCTAAAATGAATATTCAAATTGAAGATAAATAGATTCAATACATATTCAAGTAAATGTTGCTTCGCTGATTACATGGTTTCATTATTTTTAAAAAGTTCAAATATTTTTATGACTTATGCTATATTATTTATGACTATGAAATGAAGTTTATCTAATTTTAAAAACTTAATTATGCAAAAAACATATCAAATACATAAAATATTAATATCATAATCAAACCATGTTATAAGGTGAAATCCATAGATCATATAAAGGAAACAACTACTACATTAATGTGATGTTGTAATAACATAATCAGCTTATCTTATCCAATGCAACTTGGAGATAGTTTACATGAATACATGAGTCTTTAGCTTATTTATTTTAGAATTTTATGGAGTGTCACCTCATATATATCATTCATTCCATAGATGTTTATATGATTTGATCTCTACCCAAAGGATATGATTCAAATTCTTATTGTGACTATCCCCAAGGCCACGAGCATTCTATAAACTAGTATTTTATATTTAAAAATAATATACAAGACCTTATCAATGACATAAAATTACATTTGATGATCATTTAAATAACTATGTTCACAACTTGATGATCACTAGAAATATAAAAAATTAAAAATCTTTTACAAGACCATTCTTAGAAGAATTTTCAAGTGTAAATGTCATATGATGCACATCATCATCCTTTTCATTATGGCACACCGTTAACTAATTATACATGACATAAAACTCCCATAATTAAGCTACCTTCTATTAAATTTCATGACAAAGATATTGTGGATGATGACTTAGATCTACTTTCCTTAATCATTCAAGCATACCTTGATCACTAGCCTATACATAGTGTTATGATTGATACTAGTGCAAGTGAAAAAATTTACACCATGATATTACTTACACACTTGGATTATATACATGATAATTTAAATTATTTGACTAAATTAGTTAGAGCATTTGATGGGACCTCACAACAGGGTCTTGGTGTGATGAACTTACCTTTGTAGGTGGGTTAAACATAATTGGTTACTACCTTATCGATTATACTATACAAGAGGTCTTTGAAATTTTAGTGGGAAAAATTTAGACACATACACTTGACACATTACCTTTTATGGTGCATGTTTGTGTTAAATAAAGTCATGCCAATAAGGTAATTATGGTTTTTAAAATTCTATATGAGTATCCACTTGAACAAAATAAATTTATATGCAAATAGTTATTTATCAAACCTAATGAGTTTAATCCTCAATGAACGGGTAAGTAGTAGGAAATCCCATTTCTTAGGTGGGAAAAATGTGAGTTAACATTGCATTAGAGACTCACAGTGGATTTCATGGAATCTTTATCTACTACACACCATATTCAAATATATACATCACCTAAACATGCTCATTTTACTACTACTTCAAATAAATAATAGAGATTTTACTAATGGGTTCCATGAACCACTACTCCTTATATTATCTCTTCATTAACACAAAGTCCTATAATAAATACATAGAGCATTATAGATCTTATAGTGCTAGATATTACACATGTACATGTTCCTTGGTAGTATCACCAATTTATTGCTTTCCCTATGGACATTTGACTGAGTCATTTCCCTTTGATTATGTGGCATCTAAATGTGCCCATTATTTGAGGTATCTTTAGACCATTGTATTTTTATTTGATTTTGAGTGATAATTTGTGTGTGCTCGATTACTTTTTGAGATTTTAGTATTAATATCTATATGTTTCCATGATGTATATCATGTCTATTAGGCCTTGATATTATCACATTCTCCATGATTTAATGATATGTTTACCTATACATGTTTATTCAATATGAAACATGATACATTCAAAGATTATAAAAATATATTATCCTTTGGAGGTAAGGTGACTACTATTTTCTACTTACCCTCACCTCAAAAGCGGGTTATATTAGTGGGAGCATATCATAAAGGCATGATCTCTATTTTTTTCATAGTTTCAAATTCATTGAGGGAATATGGAAACATGTTATCCATGCTTATACTAATTCTCAATTTCATATTTAGTGGAGGTATGTCATAGTAACATGCCTTCCATAGTTGAAAATTATTAAATTGGCTAAATTACATAGTTATATGATTCAAATACACATTTTTGGTAGCATTCTATACATTGATGCCATTGTTATACCCATGTTTCATCTTGAGATATATATGAGGTGCACATGCAATGTAAAATACCACCTTAAGTTGAAAAAAATAAGTTTCAAATTTGAAATACTTATATGGAATTTATCATGGAATATGATAGAATTTTAAGGACTCTTATTGAGTCAATTCACTATAGTATTTGGTTAACCTTTTCTCAAGGTTGAGGTCATTTAATAACTCAATCTTACCAATTTTATAAGTTAAAATTTATTAAATCATATAGATTAAATAAATATATCATGTGATTTGATTTGATCATTATTGTGTATGGATTGAGTTCAATAAAATTTCATAGTATAATTGGCTGGACACATGCATAAAGCATATGATTTTGTTGTTGGTATATTATTTTGGATGTATGTGACCTTGTAAGCATACAAAGTAGATTAGAGAATAAGTAGGGTCTTTATTTATGTTATATTTAAAGACTATAATGTAAAGAGATTGTGTTTTGGGATGATATATGTATATATATATATATGTATATATATATATATATATATATATATATATATATATATATATATATATATATATATATATATATATATGTATGTATATATATATGTATGCATATATATATATATATATATATGTATGTATGTATGTATATATATGTATATATATATATGTGTGTGTGTATATATATATATGTGTGTGTATATATATATATATATATATATATATATAACTCAAATGTAATGAAATATGGTTATGATGTGTGTTAGAGATTAATGAGATAGTTCTTTAATGGTTTTCTGAAGAATATTTTATCTATGTTCAGTGTGTAGTGAGTACTTTGTTTGCATTTAAATTTGTATTCATTATGGCTATACCACCTATTTTTATGTGTAATTTTTGTGTTTTCATGTAATAGTTTGCTTACATATTTTATCTATGTAATAATGTGTTTTTGTGTAATAGTATGCTACACAAGACCAATTTTTCAAAAGAATTTAGGGGGATTTTTTTGTATTGACTACCTACTCTAATTAAGATGTTGGTTTTGGAAAATACCATGGTTCCTACTCTATCCAACATGGATTAGTTACGTATGGCACCATGGAGGTGTGTGCAAGATAGAAATGAATGATGATGAGCTGATTAAAAGAAACTTGAACTTGATCCCAAAAATGAAAGGTGAAAAGACTCATAATGAGAAGAATATTATGGGATTAGAATAAGAACATAAAAAATAGATATGGTGAAACCAAACAATAAATATATACTTAATTGTGAATAAGATTAGAGGTAGGGAAGAAAGTGCTAGAGTTAGAAAGATAGGAAAAAAGATGCTAGATATAGAAAGATGCTAAGAGTAGATGTGGAAAATCCAATAAGTCGAGAGTGTGTAGAGTATGTATAATGGATTGATGAAGATAAATAAGTATATAGAATGATTAAAATATGGAGATAATGTATCAAGATGAATAAAGTAAGCTAGAAGTAAAGCAGTTAAAAGGTATAGCTATATCTTAGTTAATTAAATGGTTTATATCTAGACCTGGGAATTTTTTCCCTAAGAATAAGTTACATTAAAAAATAGAACTATTTCAAGTTAAAGTTCAAATTTGGAATAAATTTAAGATAGAATTCATTCATTTCAGGAGTAAACATCCCCCAAACCTAATTTATTCTTGTAAATAATAAGAAGTGTAGGAGAAGCAGTGGATATATATTGGTTTGATTCATTTGTAGAAAAAATTAGAAATCTAAGTGCAAAAATAAATCAATAAATAGATATGAATAAAATAGGAGAATAAAAATTCCTTTTTAAATATTTTGAGAATCCTAGTATGTAGTTACCTTCAGTCATAGCTGTAAGTGTTTATAAACCCATGGTATCAACTATAAGTGAACAAACTATGGTGATCAATACAACTATGTTTTTTAATTTAATGATTTATGATGGGTCTATAGATCTAGAGCAATATTTGGTAATGTGTGATATGAAATGGAATGTTAAAGGGATAACATTAGATGATGTTAAGTAATGTGAACTCATAGGGTATTTATCAAAATAAGCCTTACAATTAATTTTAAAAAGATATGAAAACTCTATATACTTACACAATTTAAAAGTATGCTAATAACAAATCTTAAAATAAAAAAAATGTACAAGTCCAACTATTGAATATTTAAAGGAGATTGGATTAAATTTTAGAGAATTAGTTATAGGATATGATTAAATAGTTTTTAATGTCATGAAAAAAACTAAATTCATTTTAGAGGATAAATATAATGTTTTTTGGTTCATAGAATAACTGTGACCAAGAATTAGATCTGATATTGTATAGACCTAGTACCCGATCAAAGTTGATGCTTGATCTACTACATTACGAGTGGAGTAAATAGAGTATTATGGGGATTCTACCTTATCTAGTTCAAAGGTTAAGGCCAAGTTAGATGAATTCATGATAAGAATAGAAGAGATTCATAAAAAATATAATCCTAAATTAAGCTTATGGTACATAGAGTGCAGATAGGAAGGACATCATAGAAATGATTATCTTGAGCTTACAATGAGTTTTGTGAGATATTTAGGGTATTAGGTCATAAAAATTTCAAGTGACATATTTTATAACACTACATAAAAATCACATGTTCTTTTACAATTATTATAAGTATAATAACCATGATCAAAAGAATTGATGACATTACAAGAGTTGAAGGAGGATATTATTAAGAGTGTCTTCATAGTTAGAGCACAAAAAATACCAACTAAAAATTAGGTCATTATAATACTATAGGTGGATATGACAAGTGAAACTTAGGGTAGTCTTATATGGATGCCTTTTGACCCCAATATCAAACATAGGCTCTGGAAAGTTGGAATAATACATCATCTCCATCAGATCAATATTATGGTGAATATTAATAATTGTATACTAATATGAAACTTTAGTAGCAATAATCAAATTGGGCTCTAATTTCTCCTCAAAAATAATATGGGGTTATGTATAAAAAATGAAACAAGGATAATATATTGGATAAGAGTCATAAGGTTAGGGATACCAACAAAATAAAGATGGATATAAAGGAGGTTATAAGGGGGGATATCAATGAGGTCGTAAGAATGATAATCACCAAACCTGACCACCTATGCAATGTTATTTATGTGGAGCATAAAATCACTGTGTGATGAATTTTCATACCAATCTATAGATACAAATCTACTATGTATATTAAATAGTTGAAGGTCAAAACTAAACAAAATATTTTTCAATTCTTGAGAAATAAAGGAAGTAGAAGCCATTATATAACATAAACATGATTAATGCATAACTAAAGGACAATGTGTTTGTGTAAGAATTCACTAGGAAACAAAGAGTATAATAAGGGTTACCACCATTACAAATTCCATATGATCATGGGATTAGAAAATTAAAGTTAGATAAATATCTATATCATGCTAATAAAAACAATTTGATGTCCCAAGTTATGCAGGTCTTAAAAGAGATTAAATAAAAACTAGATTCTTGAGGTGATAATACAATAATTGATGATTAAATTTATAGACAAATTATAAGAATCATGAGATAGAAGGGTGTTATGACTACCCTGTTAGACCTGATGAAGTTAAGCATCACCCTATACAATGAATATATTTCACATAACATCAATTATATCCTACATAATCTTATAAAGTGTGCAAAACAAGACCAATAACATATTGATAAAGTAGTATGGTATGTTAAGACTAAGAAACCATGGGATGATGATTTTCATATAGACATTAAGCTAGATGAACATGAGAATCTAACTGCAGTGTTTAATTTTGGTAGCATGGTCAATATGATTCTGTGCTCAACCTATAAATCCATTGATCAATCAACTTTGAGCTATAATATAGTTACTCTCAGTTCGGTAGATTACAGTAGGGTGAAACCCATCAAAAGGCTAGATGATTTTGAGATTAAAATTTTTGAGCTCAATTTGCATGGATATTTTGAGGTCATTGATATGAAGATAATAGAGACCCATTATCTTTCCTTAGTAATAAATAATCCTATTATTTCCAAATGACCATTAATACTATACATAATTATCTATAGATGCATTAAGGGGATAAGATACTACTCATACCCCTTAATAAGTCTAAGCAAAATCCATATACCATCCGAAAAGATCCAAAGTCCCTTATGCATATGGGGATAATAGTTTCTAGTGTATATGAGAGGAAAACTAATTTTAAACCTATAGAATATCAAATTTTGAAACTAAAAATTATGAAATAAGAAGAGAGACCATTGTACAAGCCTGTTATAATAAATTCTCCAGCTAGGTAGGTTCAGATAGAATAATATGTATCTTTGTCAGTGCACTCTCCAATAAAATATGAAGTAGATTTACTATATAATATAGGTGAAACAATGATGGACTACATATAACCTACTCCAGAGGGTGTTCTACCTTGATAAATAGCATCATCCATAAGTGGTGACTCAGACACTCATATCTTAAACTAGGCTCTAAGAGATCATGAGAAATGCCTCTACGCATATTGTTCACTACTAAATTCTCTATAACTCAATATTATGGGATAGAGGACTTTAATATATTAATATTGAGGTTTGAAAACCATGTATAAAATATGGATAAATGGGTTAGTACACTTAAATATATATGCTAATAAGGACTCCTACAACTTGGTGGGTAGTGCACAAAAATATATTAATTAATTGGGAAGAAGCATGTGAATTTTTGCATACACGATTCTAGCTACCAACTAATATGAAATAAAAATGTATTTTTTCCAAGAATGTAAATGCCCTAAGATGCACATTCACCAATGTGTGGATATGTTGACTATTTAGGTAGTAGATCTAAGGTATTGGGTGCACGTTTTCAAGCATATGTTACCACCTATACCAATAGCCTGGTATATGCACCAAGAGTGTAGGAGAGAGACCAAGAAATAGGTGCAAGCATAACAAGACTTAATTCAAATGTTTATTTTTAAATTTGACAATGCATGGGTATATAATTCCTTTAGAAAAATAAAAAACTTTCTATGTCATCGATTTGTAAATGACTTAACAAATGCAGTTGAATCATCATCTGAATAGGAAGTAACACCCACACACAAGTGAAAGAATGAAATTTGAATTTAGAATGAGCGGGAAAAGAATCAGGGAGAATTTGGCAGGAGGAATAGATCCTGGTGGTATAGTAGAGGAAGAAGGAAAATGTGGAGGGTCAGGTTTACTGACTGATGCAGACAAAAGAAGGTTTTCATCTATTAACGAGCCCTATAGTGGGGCTGGAAACTCACCATTGAAAAGTGTGTTAGAATAGTACACAGAGAAAGTGAAAGATAAAGCTGAATATAAAAAAGAAAAGAACTCTGAAAGATAGACAGGGGCCCCCAAACAAAGGACCTGGTCGTCGTTGTTTGGGAAAAAACCAACAAGGAAATCCCTTTTCCCACCGGTGACATCTAAATCATGCTGGGAGAAAGGTGAGTTTCAAGTTTTTATCCCAGACCCTCTACTTGATTTCTCAGTATCATCCATGGAACTCACCCTAGTTGGAAAGTTTCTAGGAGCTAGATCAAATATAGATTCACTCAGATCTATGATCAAAAAGAAATGGACTATACGTGGAGAAGTAGACATTGCACCAATGGTGAATGGTTTTTTCTCTTTTATCTTCAATTATAAAGAATATTTGAATAAGGTTCTTAGTGAAGGGCCTTGGTCTTTTGGAAAATGCACTCTTACAATCAAGAAATGGGAACCAGAAATGGATTTATCAGACTCTTTCTTCTTAACTACCCCTATATGGGCTAGACTGCCTGGTCTTCCATTAGAATTCTGGCATGAGGACATTTTCAATGGAATTGCTAGTTCATTTGGTGAGTTAGTGGCTGTGGATAATGCCATGGCTTCAAGAACTAAACTCCAAAGTGCTAGAATTTATGTTAAAGTGGCAGACTTGAACCATCTCCCAAAAAAAGTGGAATTAATTTCTAAGCTTGGTAAGAAAACCCAAGAGATTGTCTTTGAAGATTTGCCAAATTCTTGCTATGCATGTAAAAAATAGGGGCATTGGGTCAAGAATTGCCCCAACAGGGGTAGATCCCATCCAATAAATTTTTAGGAAGGGAAAAATCTAAAGATTCAACAAAAGAAAATATGGAAGGTAAAAGAGGACTATCGAAAGATAGGGAAGAAACAAGAAGCTTTAGTAGATCTACACACAGAAGAGGATAAAATTTCTACAACAGGAGAAGATGGCGACCTGAACTTATTAGGAGCAATAAATCCCCTATTAAAAAAATTTAGTCCCCTAATGGAAGAGAAGGGGATGAAATCAGAGAACAAAAAACCAGATCATCTAACAGAAGAAGAAGCTAATTTTCTAAACCAGAATACCCAAAGTTTAGAAAATCAACTTTTTAAGGTAAAGGATATTGAAGGATTAGAGGAAGGAGAAGTATTACCTGAAGGGGGGAATAATATAAAAGAAGGAGAGATGTGTGAAGCCCAGATGGGGGAAAAGCAGGAGGCATCAAGGGATGAAGATAACACTCCAGTGAAAGAGGCCCTAATGGTAGAAGAAAAGAAAGAGACCAGTAAAAACACAAAAAACCAAAAGATAAAAGGTGAGAAAAAGAACAATACAAAACACATGGTGACGAGAAATGGCAGTGCGAAAGGAAATGGTCCTCTTAGGAACAAAGAAGGAAAAGGAACTGAACTGCAAGCCAAATTAAAACTAGATGTAGGATCTCCAGATAAACTTGGGAAAAAATCTGTAAAGAGGAATAGAGAGATGGAAAGCAAGCACAATATAGCAGATGGAAAGCAGGCAACCCTGTTGAAATGGCTCCATAACAATAAAAACCAATGAGAATTCTTAGCTGGAATATTAGGGGGCTAAATAGTATATATAAAGTAGATTTAGTTAGGAATTTTGTTAGAGAGCAAAAGCTAAACTTCCTTCTGCTCCAAGAAACCAAAATGAGTAAAGAGAAATTAGAACAGATCAAATATTTTAAAAATTATACTATTAAGGCCAGTAGCTTTGAAGGTGCTTCAGGGGGAACCATGATGCTATGGAAAAAAACCAATATTCTAGTTCTATTTTGATGGAAAGTAAATTTTTTTGGCTATTAAAATAACTAGTTTTGACCAAAAGGAAAGATGGTATGTTGTAAATATCTATGCTCCCAATGCCAAGAACCAAAGGAAAAAGGTCTGGGAAACCTTCTCAAATCTTAGAAGCAAAGATTATTGTGGGCGATGGATTATAATGGGAGATTTTAATGTTCCTCTCTATGATTATGAGAAAAAGGGTGGTAATACTATTCAAATGGAAGGGAGATTTGATCTCATGGAGTTTATAAGTAAAGAAGGCTTAATGGATGTGGAGCTGTAAGGAATTCAGTATACTTGGAGCAATAAGAGACTTGATAATGAATGTATACAGGCCAAGCTTGATAGGGCTCTCATTTCCCCAGACTGGACTAAAGATTACAGTTGTAAATTGGAAGCATGCCATAGAATAGGCTCGGATCATTTCCCTCTTATTTTCACAGTGGTCAAATTGAACTAGAAAAAGAATCATCCATTCAGATTTGAAAAGATGTGGATGTAGCACCCACAGTTTGAAAGCAAAATAAAAGAGTGGTGGAATACACCTATTGAGGGAACAACTCTCTTTAGAGTTGCTTCCAAGCTCAAAAATGTTAGAAAGGAAGTTAAGAAATGGAATAAGGATTGTTTTGGAAATATCTTTGAGAAAAAGAAGACTATTAAGGAAGAAATTAGTAGAATTTAGGAAAAAATTCAACAAAACGGTTATACTTCTAACTTTCGTAGAGAAGAAAGTGAACAATTGGTTCAATACCAAGATATTATAACAAAGGAAGAAACCTATTGGAGACAAAGATCTAGGGTGCAATGGTTGAAAGAAGGAGACAAAAATACAAAGTTTTTCCATCTTTCCACTCTGAAACATAGAGCTAAAACTCATATTCAACACTTGAAAAAAGGAGATCAGAAGATAACAGAGGAAAAGGAAATAAAGGAGGAAATACTTTCATTTTTCTCCTCCCTGATGAATGCTGATAGAAACATCAACTTGAAAAGTCAGGATGATATCCTATGTGTGGTTCCTCCTTTGGTCTCAAAGGAGCAGAATAACATGTTATGTTCCATACCTAAGGAGGAGGAAATCTTCAAAGCAGTTAGATCTTTAGGAGGAGATAAAGCACCTGGACCAGATGGTTTCCCATGTTCTTTTTTCAAAAGCTCTAGAAACTTATTGGCAAAGATGTCAGTAATGTGGTGAAGGAATTCTTTAGAGCCAAACAAATGCTGAAGGAAGTTAATGCCACTTTTCTGTGTCTGATTCCAAAAAAGGCTGGAGCTGACAGTCCTAATCAGTTTAGACTGATTAGCCTGTGTAACTCCTTCTATAAGATAATATCCAAAGTTCTAACAACTAGTGTAGTTCAAGTGATCTCATCGATAATAGCTGATCAACAAAATGGATTCATTCTAGGCAGACAAATCCTCAATTCTATAATAATGGTGCATGAGAACATTCACTCGCTGTTCAGCTTAAACAATGAGGGGTTCATAATGAAAGTGGATATTGCTAAAGCATATGACAAGGTGGATTGGTTATTCCTTTCTAAAAGCCTTACTGCCTTTGGCTTTGAACAAAGAGTGGTTAACATGATCAAGCAGTTGATATCTACTACTTTTATTGCTGTGTTGGTTAATGGGAGTTCATCTCATTTTTTCAATCCATCAAGGGGATTAAGATAGGGGGATCCTATTTCCCCTATTCTGTTTATAATTATGGTTGATAGTATGGGGTGATACTTAGGGGACTTAGTTAGTAAAGGTTTATTTAAGGGCCTGAAACCCTCTTCACATCCTTTAATATGTTCCCATGGTCAATTTGTTGACGACACTATCTTCATGGGGCAATCTAAAGTCACAGAAGCCAAAAATTTAAAGGAAGCTATAAATTTATATTCTTCTGCCTCTGGACAACTGATAAACTAGAACAAAAGTATAGTATTCTTTACTAATACCCCAAGTCACAGACAGAACAAAATAACAAAAATCCTTGAATGTTCCATAGGATCTTTTCCTTCCTCTTACCTTGGTCTCCCTTTTGGGATGAAAGTTCCTAAAGGTTTCTGGGAAGGACTTATTAACAAATTTAGTAAGAAATTAGCAGGATGGAAAGGTAGTTTTCTAAGCCAAGCTGGGAAGCTCACCCTCCTCAAAGCAAGTCTTCAAAGCATACCCATGTACGCTTTGAGTCTTTTCAAAATCCCCACTAAATTTGCTGAAGCTATTGAAAAAATTCAAAGAAACTTTCTTTGGTTAGGTACTGAGGAGAAAATAAGAATGCCTTTAATAGCATGGGATAACATCTGTAAATTTGTCAGGGAAGGTGGACTAGGAATAAGGAAAATTGGAAGTATGAACACAGCTCTCTTAGCTAAGTAGGGTTGGATGGTTTATCAGGAAAATAAAGAATGGAGCAAAGTATGGAAGCACAAATACTTATTTAAGGCAAAGTCACTCCCTAAATTCTTTTCTAATATGGACATTTCCCATCCTTCTGCCATATGGGGGGCAGTCCAGGGGACTAAACATGTTTTAGAAGAAGGAAGTTCCTGGAAAGTTGGCAATGGCAAAAAGGTGAATTTTGGGAAGATATTTGGTTAAAAGGAAAACCTTTGCAACATGAAATCCAAGATAAAGATGTTATAGACCATTGCAAGCAAAGAGTGGGAATAATGGTTAATCAATACTAGCAGAACAACTCCTGGGTGAACCTCACTGACTATGATCAAGATTTCAAGGATATTCAACTTTCCCTAAATGCTATATCTCTATACCCTAATCTTGAAGATAAGATTGTTTGACACAATGAGCCAAGTGGACAGTTTAAAGTTTCTTCCATTTTCACTTCAAAGGGAAATGGCAACAAACCACTGTGGATGAAGGCCTGGATCAAGGGGCTCATCCCTAAAATCAAAATCTTTTTTTGGACCCTTCTCCAAAACAAAATCTTAACTTTAGACAATTTACAGAAAAGAGGAATATATATTGTGAATAGGTGTATTCTTTGTAAGAAGGGCCTTGAAGATAGAGATCATTTATTCGTAAACTGTTCTTTTACACAGTTAGTTTGGAAAGAGATCCTCAATCTGTGGGGCATCGCATGGATTCATCATAAAAATGTGGAATTATCTCTTAAAAGCTGGTACTGCCCCTCCAAGAATTCTGAAGTAATTTTTTTATGGAAACTTACTCTTCCCCATATTTGGTGGGGAATATGGAAGGAAAGAAATAACCAAATTTTTAGAAATAAAGAACTCCCTGAATGGGTGGTAGGACAGAACATCATTAGAGCTATTAAGGAGAATTTTTTATCACAAAAGAATCCAAGCTCAACTCTCTAAGTGGATAATCCCTTAAGTATGGAAAATTCTAAAGGTAAACCTGATAATCCTAGATTAGGAGTTACATGGAATGCTCCCCCTCAAGGGTGGATTAAAGGAAACTTTGATGGAGCTACTAAAGGGAATCCGGGGAATGCAGGTTGTGGTGGAGTCTTGAGAAACCATATGGGAAAGGTAATTGATGCTATTTCAATCCCCATCGATAAATTGAATTGTCACATTATCGAAGCTACTACTGCCCTTCAGACCATCAAAATAGCTGTGGATTTAGGATATCCCAAATTGTGGCTAGAAGGGGACTCATTGAACATCATAAATATTCTTAACAATAAAAATACTGTGTCTTGGACTATAGAGGCTATGGTAATGGAGATGAAAACCTTAATAAAAAATTTGATAAAGTGACTATAACCCACACCTATCGTGAAGCCAATGGAGTTGCAGATTGGTTAGCAAATTGTGCAGTCTGGTCAGGACAAAAAGTGAGGTGGCATGAAACATTAGAAAAGAATGTGGAATTGAGGGTGCTTATTCTTCATGATGCAACTCATGCAAAGGAGGGAAAGATTAGATTGTAATAGAAATATAATGAGTAGGAGGAGTGGATTCGCGGGGAAAGGTCTACAATCATTAAAGAGGAAGACTCTTGAGAGTGAGAAGCAAATCCTGAACGTGCCCAAACAAACCTAACTTTCAAATCAAATTGGCAGCAGGTGGGATCATTGTAAAGTTCATAGCAACTGGGTTTCAAAGGAGATGAGTATGGCTCATGAAAGGAAGGGAGAACCAAGGAAGTAGGAACCCAAAAATTGTGACGAATGGAGAGAGAAATAAGATGTCTAGAGAATTTTGCAGAAAGGAAAAGTCGTGAACTATATGAAAAGGCTACATGGGTCAAAACCACATATCACTATGGATTTTTTCAAAAATTGGATTGATGAAAGGGTCACTTTGCATGGTATCACAGTGAACCTAACTAAGGATTTTATAGCAGAGGTTACAAGGCTGCCTACGGATGGACTTAAATTCTCCAAGCAGACAAGCATTTCGAATGAGGCCTTTTGTAAGTTCCCCAAGACGGATGTGGAAGAGTAGAAGCTGGTCAAGAATGGGGATTTCTATGAATTGGAATAGATTAAGGGGATATGGAGGGATGTCTTATGCTGTATAAGGGAGTATTTCATCCTAGACAGAAGAAGCAAGAGAGTGCATAAATTCCACTTTGTTTTCCTTAATCATTTCAGACACAAGGTAAGATTGTCTTTTCCCTTTTCCCTGTGCTTCTCTTTGGTCCAAAGTTTATTTGCTCACAGGAAGAAGGAAACGCGTCCTATCCTGCATGATGGCCTAATTCTGTTAATCGAAGGCTACTGCAAGAATAGAGCTATGGTTAAGAACCCTAACTAAGGGAAAAATAAGGAGTCTAGGAGCAGAAAGGGTGAAATTGTAAAAGGGAAAGACAAAATCAAGTTCCCTAGTGCCAAAAATCAGAATGTAGAAGAAGATACAGAGCGGGAGAGAATTGATAAACCTAGGGAGAAAAATTTGGAGGAAGAAGAAGGTATTGAAAGTTGGAATACAAATTCAAATGAGGATGAAGAATGTCAAGAGAAGAATGAGAAAGAAGGAGTCAACAAAGAGGAGGAATCTGAAACTAGTAAAGAAGAAACTAAGGAAAATTAGAAAGTGTCGGAGGAAGATATTGTCCAGGATAGCCCTATTGAGGACCCTGTTTCAAGAAACAAAAGGGAAAATACAGTTTAGGATGACAATCAAGAAATGGACATGGAAATTCAAACTAGAACAAAAGAACAGTATCAAAGGGGCCTAGAGGATTACTTTGAAGAAAGGCGGGAATAGTCCCAATAAGAATTTTGAGGAATGGAGAGAGAAAAGGTAGAACGATGGAATGCACACACCTATGAGTTGGGTTAATTGCAAAGCATAGGCTTCTCTCCAACTTGATTCTTGGATGTGTAAGGAGATTAAAGATCTCAAAAGGAAAGTGGAAATTATGGAAGATAACCAGAAAGCTGCATGGAACAAAATTAACAACATGGAAAAATAGATAAGAGATATCCCAGTCCAGCTCAAAGATTATGAGAATAACCTTCGAGAACTCATTAGGGAGAATAGAACAAAAATGGAGGAAGTAACGTCCAATATTTGTGCTGCAGCTACCAATATTGGAAAAAGAGCTAGCGAGGAGACCAAATCTTTGGAGGGGCCTAGCAAAAGGATGAGACAAAGCTCAAGAAAGAAGGCTACACAAGAGGGAGCCAAGTTGGCGGCAAGTACCACTCAGGATACTATTGTGAAAGGTAAATAAACTGTGAAAATGATTTTGGAACTAGAAGAATAGTCTGGTTCTTCTTCTTGGTTATGTTTTCTGGTCCTTTTCTCTGGTTTCTTTTTGTAATCTTCTATCTATGGTGTAGCCAGATCTATGTTAAATCTGGGTTTTGACCAGTGGTCTCTCTAGTGGTTTTAGGTCCATATAAAACCTATTTTTTCTACTTCTCTGTAGTAGTTTTTAGGTTCTGCCTGTGGGCGTTGAAGCTTTATCTTTCTTTCCTTGTACTTCGCTTTCGGGGTCCCATCAGAACCTGTTTTTACCTTTATCTAAAACAAAATATTTTAATTTGACAATTCTCAATTATAGGGCCAATCAATAAGAACATTCTCTTATTAATCCATATAATATAATAACATATGATATGATAAATAATATTGAAAGTGATGGGCATATATATCTATAAGGGTTATTTAAACTGGAACCTAAAGCTAGACAAAAACTAGTTCAAAGCATAGAGTAAGTTGAAGAAGAAAGATTGTACAACATAAAAATTGTGCAACTAAAAGGTAAACACCTATTATAGAATTTATACCCGATGTATCTATTGATGTTTAAAATTGCACTTGTCCTAACACCAACAATGGGAAGTTTCAAGATGTGGGACTTGCAACTTGCAACAACCTCTAGATTTTTAAGAAGCTAGTCTCTTCTTTATATTAAGTGTATATTGGGAAAAGGGATAGGAATTTTAACAAAAACACAAATGTAAGAAAGAAAATATAACTATGGTGATGTGCCTGAATGTAATTCAACCTTAATCCTTAGCACAGTGAGACTAAATGTAAGATTCAATTACATTTAAGAGCAAATAAGTGCATGATCAATGTAAAAGATGGAAACAATAGAAACAGAGGCTCAAAGCATAGACTGCTTTTGTAGTGATACAAAAAATATCAACAAAGGCACAGGGTTCAATCTTCTTATTTAAATTTTCCAATCACATAAGAGGCATAGAAAAACGCACAGTTATATAAACTTTCCAACTCAAGAAAATGGAACAAAGGCAAATGACATTCCTAATCACAGCTCTAAAAAGTCAAAAATTCTTGACAACATACCTAGACTACTCTTTTCAATGACAGAAAGTATCAACAAAGGCACAAGATTAAATCTTCTCATTAATTCTCTAGTCACATAAGAGGCACAGAAACATGCATATTTACATAAACCTTCCAACTTAAGAAGATAGAACAAAGGCAAATGATATTCCTAGTCACAGTGTTAGAAAGTCTAAACTCTTGACATAATTCTCTCAGAAAATTCTCTCTAGTATCTGATCCTCCTCTTGGATCAAAAGAAGAATTTATAAAGTATCCTCTATGACAAGATGACTTATGTTACCAGACAAGTGGTTGAATTGGATGTAGCTCAGATGGCTTGCTCTCTTTGTATGCCACATTGATTGGCCTGTATT
The DNA here is from genome assembly GCA_037957365.1 of Torreya grandis. Taxonomy (NCBI): domain Eukaryota; kingdom Viridiplantae; phylum Streptophyta; class Pinopsida; order Cupressales; family Taxaceae; genus Torreya; species Torreya grandis. The sequence continues at coordinate 251,237 of JARHVA010002170.1, read as the reverse complement.
CGAATGAGTCTGAGTCAAACATGTTTCCAACATATATAAACTCTTCTTGTCCTTGGAAGCTCATTAAATTTTGGCTCTTGATATTGGTATGTCTTATCAAGAAATTAATGACTATTTGCTCATCAATAGAAGCCTTTTGATATATATCATTTATTAACTTAACTCTTTCTACCTCAAACTCAGGTTCCATTGCATGATCAGCCTCTTTAATGAATTCAAAATTACCAACCTCTTGAAAGGATAATTTTGAAAGAGTGCAATTATTTTGCATATGTAATTGAGTCTCAATGCTATCTTATTCATTTGTAACCAGCTCACAGCTTCCCTGAAAAATAGTATAACCTGATCCAATGATTTCAAACAAATCATTCAAATCATGATCAAGGAAATGTCCATGCTCTTCCTCATCATCTTGCAAAGTAAGAAGAAAGTCAAAAATTATTTCTTCTTCATCAGAGATTAAGGCATACACTTGTGACTTCTCACTCAGAATGTTGAATTCATGTTGAGAGACCTGAGGATTGATAGGAGATGTATCTTTTAGTTTTTCTTCCTCTAGAACATTTGGGATTTTATGATCTTCATCAAGTATAATGTAAGTGCCTAGACCAATAGAATCATAATTTCCATATGGGTCACTTTGCATCATAGCTAATAAATGATCATTTTCTTCTTATTGATTATATCTAGTCGATTCACCTAGCTCCTCAAAAAAAATTCTTTCTTCTTTATTCATCATAGCATGAGCTACCTCTAACTTTGTAGTTGGTTCATTGGTGATATGATCCTTATATAATGGATCAGATAATATCTTCATATTTGAACCATATTTGGTCTTGAAGATGAGGTGAGACCAATCAAGGGACATATATCCTCCTATCTTGGCTATAAAGTCTCTTGATAAACATAAGCCAAAAATAGGAGGTATATCTGTCACTACTACATCTTGATTTACAATTATATTGGGATAAGCATATAATTGTAATTGTAGTCATTTAATTCTCCCTATTGTTTGTACTAATTTACCATCTAGCTACATGACTCCTTTAGTGAGTGGTTGATACTTAATTTCTAAAGCATCAACGATCTACGTAAGCATTATTGTATTACTAGCCCCTGAATTAATCATTGCATTATGTAGTAGTTTCTTACCCACTATCAAAGTTAAATAGAAGGGATTCGGTTTGGATTTGCTTACCTCTATTGCATTATTCACTAGGGCTGTTGTCTGTAGATGAACTGTATCTTTGAGCTTTTCTTTTTTAGTAGGTCATTTGATAACAATACATTTGGGCACTGCTTGGCTTTATAGAGCTTCTTGTAGTAGCATCTTTTTTTTAGGAATAGCCAATATATCCCATATTGATACTTGTGCTGGGGTCTTCTTCAATTGATCCACCACATTTACTGGTCCCAGAGTCTGAGTTCTTTGAGAATAAGGATATCTCATTTTTTCTTGAATTTGTGTAGTAATCACTTGATTTTGCATCAACTGAGGCACCTGATTGTGCATGTTTCTATGCCTCTTATGTGACTGGAAAATTCAAATAAGAAGATTGAACCCTATGCTTTTGTTGATATTTTCTATATCACTGCAAAAGTACTCTATGTTGTGAGCCTCTATTTCTATTGTTTCTATCTTTTACATTGATCATGCACTTGTTTGCTCTTAAATGTAATTGAATCTTACATATAGTCTCACTGTGCTTAGGATTGAGGTCGAATTACATTCAAGCATATCACCATAGTTAGATTTTCTTTCTTGCATTTGTGTTTCTATTAAAATTCCTATCCCTTTTCCCAGTATACACTTGATATAAAGAAGAGACCATCTTCTTAAAATTTTTGAGGTTGTTTCAAGTCGCAAGTCCCACATCTTGAGACTTCCAATTATTGGTGTTAGAACAAGCAAAATTTTAAACATCAATAGTATCTATCAAATTATATAATTAACCCTTAAAAATATTTAGTGAAACATTATAATAGAGGAACTACCTAATTGAAATTGTCAGTGACTACTAGGGACAAGAACAAATCTCAAATGCTTTATAATTACTCTGAGACTATCAATATGTATTTCTAACCAATTTTTTAAAAGTAAAAGGTGTGGATCCATTCCTAGGAGAGATGAATATAGAGTTGAAATAGTGCACTTGATACATCAAAAATTTCCCATATAGGCTCAATCCTAATATGAATATCAAATTAAAATCCAAACTCAATTGAATAGAAGAAGCTGGAATTATTTTTATAATTGAAAAAGTAGAATGAGTAAGCCCTATAGTTTTGCATCCAAATAAGATAGGGGAAATTCAAGTGTGTTGAGAATACCATGCACTCAATTATACCTACGTTAATGACCCATTACCAATACTATTCACATATAAAGTCTTTGAATCTATCACAAGGGATGAATTATACTCATTCAAAGATGGCTTCAATGTGTAGCATTAGATTTTGATCACAAAGGAGGATCAGGCTAGGACTACCTTCGCAACTAAATGGGGATCATTCACATATAAGGTAATGCCCTTTAGCCTAAATAATGAATTAAAAAAGTTTTCTAAGGCTGTAGTAAATTCATGTAAAGACTTCATTCATGAATTTATTTAATTTTATCTACATTATTGGTTTGATTTATCATTATTTAAAGAATATCTATCAAAGATATGATTAATGTTATAATGGTGTCAAACTTTTTGCATTGATTTGAATATATATAAATATTTATTCTTTACACATTTTGGTTTTATAATGGGACATGTCATATGTATTGATGGTATTTTGGTTGTTCTAGCTAATTTTATTTTGATAGTAGGTATGCGATCTCTAGCTGAATCTATAGAGGTTTGCACATTTCTTGGTCATATGGGATACTATAAGAAATTTATGAAAGGGTACGAAACCATGTCAGTGATAATGGAAAAATTAATGTGAAAAGATACAATTTTTGAGTGGATATTATAATACCAAGTAACATTCATTTAGATAAAACAAAGGTTGGTAATAGCACCAATTCTAGTTTTTTATGACTAAAAGAAGCCATTCCATATACATGTGGATGATTATGGTACCATAGTAGGAGTTTTCTTGGTGAAAGCAAGTGAATGTGGGTTGGATCATCCCATACATGTTTCTATCAAGAATCTATCATGTATAGAGAATAAATATACAACTACAAATAGATAGTTATTATCTATGGTATTTGTGCTACAAAACTTACAAATTTACTCATTGGCTACACTATTTGAGCTCTTTATGGATCACTAAGCATTGTGATACCTATTTAACAAACTAATGTTTGGAGTATGGATATCTTGTTGGCTCATGTTATTTCAATAGTTTTAATTTGGTATCAATGCCAACCCAGATAGATAAATGTGGGGCCAAATAATTTAATTAGGTAACACAATAGGGAAGAGCCAAAAGAAATAGAAGATGAATCCCTAGATACATGATTATTTATGGATACTATAATCCCAAATAATATGGAATATATTGTAAACTTCTTAGAGAAATGAACTCTCCTTACATACTATATGGAATAGGATAAAAATAAATTGGTCATGTGAGCTATAGCATATAGTCTCAGCAATGGGTTTTTGTACAAGATGGGTAATGATGATGTGCTATGTAGATTAACACTAAAGCATGAATGACCATAAATTTAATTAAGAAGCTCATCAAGTAATTATAGGGGGTAACTTCATAGGTGAATCCACTACCAATAAAATCCTATATAGTGGTTTTTTGTGGCCTAATTTATGTTAGTTTGTGCATAGAGTAGCTAAACATTATGGTGTATGCCAATAAATTAGAAAGCCAAATCAATGTGATGAAATACCTTTGGTTCCTATGCTCGTATAATAACCATTCAAACAATGGGGAATTAACTTTATTAGGCCTATATATCCTCCTAGTAATCAAATTAATTCATGGTATATCATTACTACAATTTATTACTTCACCAAATTAGTGGAAGAAATTATGACCCCAAGTTATGGTGCAAAGGATGCCATCAAGTTCCTATATGAGAATATAGTCACAAGATTTGAATGCCCAATCAATATTATTAGCAATAGAAGAACACATTTAATCAATATTACTATTGAAAATCTCACTAAATATTTGATGATATCATACCACAAAATCACAACTTATCATCCCCAAGCAAATGGGTAGGTTAAAGTATTAAATGAGGTATCAGGGAAAATGCTAATAAAGATTTTTATTGTGCAAAGGGATGATTGGGAGGATCACATTCCTATGGTTATTTTTTCATACATAATAAATAATAAGTGTACCATAAGATTCACTCCCTTTTAGCTTGTTTATGGTCTTTAAGTAGTAATGCCTATGGAGTATATAGTTCCAATCTTGTGCATTGAAATAATCATAAAGCTTGGTGATCATGACTATATGAAATGAAGGTTATTTAAATTGGTTAAAATGTAGTAAAATAGACAAATGGAACTATGTACATAGGAGATAAAAAATACAAGTTAGAAGGCATGGCATGATTGTAACTTATGATTTAAATAATTTTATCCAAGGTAAGTGATATTACTATCTAATAATAGGTTTAAGGAATTATCAAGAAAACTACACATTAGATGGATATTACCCTATATTATACATGAATTTTTACAATAGGGTAATATAGTGTTAAAATATAAGCAAGGAACCATACTAACAAGAAAAATAAATGTTTGTAGGATTAAGCATTACCACCTTTAATCTCTATCACTTGGTTGATAAAATGAGTGGGTGTTGAGTAGTACCATGTAGTTAGGTTTTTTTTTTAATGTTGTTTCTTTATATATGTCTTTTTTATGGTCATGTGTTTTTATAGTGTGATCTTTGCATTATAACACATCATAACTAGAAAGGATCAGTTACAGTCATAAGGGTTGATCAAATTCTAGAGATAGCCTAAGGAAGGATATCTCTCACCAACTACCAAAGTTCATTAAATAAGTTCAATATGGTAGAGGTAAAAATATAGGTATGGAAAAGGATAAATAATGGTCATTTAAGACAACTAATGACAAGGCACTTAAATATATTGCATTCTTCACAAGGTGGATTGAGTGGCCAACTAATAGATGGTGTTATAAAATAAATAGGGTAGATGAAAATATATCACATCACATCAAGTAATTTACAAGAGATCAATAAAGGATTTTAGATTAAAAAGGGTCAGTATGAAATCAAATTACACTAAGTAAGATTAAATTTGGGAATGAAAAATAATGCAAAAGTAGTTAGCATATTTAAAGTAGTCAGTGAGACGTAATTATATATAAGGGGCATGGATAACAAACATAGATTACACACTTATGATAATAATAAAATTTTGTGATATAATTTTCAAACATATTAAAGTACACATATTTCATACTATATCTTAATCAATCAAATCAACTATTCATCTCAGGCAGTAACTATAATGATAGAGCAATGTCTACTATTGATCCCATTATAGATGCAAAAATATAGAAGATGGGAAGTGGTTAAGTTATATGAAAAAATAAATACATTGATCCTAACCCTTTTGACTTCATGGATCAATCAAAAGTTACTTTTTTTGTTCTTGGGCCTCAACATCCTGCACAAGCTAGATCCATAATGCTCACACATCCATTATGAGGTCTAGACATAGAAATATTAATCAAGCTACATACATTTGGTCAAATAGATGAGGTGATGCTTACCCTCCTCATTATTTTATAATTTGGATCAATGCCCAAGCTATGATATAATCTATAGGGATCCCAAATCATGAGAAATACCTTCTCACATACAAAACCACCACTCCTCCCATTCATTTAGACATCAGGGATAAATATGCAACTATGGAAGGTATAGGAGTACCAATTGAGTCTATATTATATGCTTTAGTGTAAATTTTTGTCTAATTCACCATAAATATATTTTGGTAGATAATAAAGTAGGCCAAATAGGAAATAAAAGGGGTCATCGATATCATGTATTACATGGTATGCCTACATGAAGATTTCAATTATCTCATGTTTTTATCATCTAAGTTAAATACATATATTGATAAGGTACTTGTAGGTACTTCACAAAATTTCCAATATCAATTTTTTAGCTTTCTTTATTGTTTTACATACTAGAAATCCCTAGAAGGATTCATTTATGTCACTACAATTTTTTGGCCTACATCACTTTCTCAAACATTGCATGGACCAAAATAGGGAAATATTATGAATAACTTTGTAGGTTTAATTCATGGTGGATTAAAGACCTATATTTAATAAATTTGGACCCCTAAATCCCTTAGGATGTCATGTAATATCTAGAGTAATGTGCATTAGTAATAAAACTACACAATTTGGTACAAATCAAAGTGCATGAGCTAGCAACTCCAACTATGGTCATAATGTGATCTATTAATCCATAAGGATAATAACTAGTGAAATAACATACATTATAAAATATTGAGCATAACCATAATCCCCACCTTAAACATCAATAACCCTATCATAGAAAGATAAAGGTAAAGTAAAGGTACCTGCATTGATGATCCTCACCACCACCACCAAAGAAGAGGATGCATCAAAAAAATTCATGTTTAGATAATCCAAACATCCCAAGGATAGAAGGTAAGTGATACTGACTAGATCTAGGAGTGGATGAGTAGGAAATATTTAATACTATGATATAAGACATCGATAATGATGTATATGACAATGAGGAAGAAAATTACATTATTTATTTGGAAGGTAGTGCACATATGCCAAGTGAATAATAAGGTAAGGAAATATTATTGGGTTGATATTAATCATCCCCACCCTCTATTATTATTGATATTTTACATCATTAAATAGTGCAATGCAAGTTTATGACTAAAATATTTTAGGTAGACCTAACTATAAGATCATCTATTATATAAATGGTTGATATACCAGATCAAGAAAGCCAAACATAGCCATTAATGAATAGACCATGCACACACCCATCTTCATAACCATATAAAAATATAAGGGAAAGGTTGGTGCTTTTGGGAACTAATAATTATGAGTTTTTCATAGACATCACAAGCAACACAACAACAAATTCCAACTCAATCTGTGAAGAAGTAAAATTAGATCCTTATTCCTCCAGATACATCTAGGAAAAATACATTTGTGAAAATAGGTGTAGTTAAGGAATTGAAATATTATAAAGAGACTAAAGTAGATACTAAAATTTATATCCCAAAAGTCAAGGAGGAGCCTCAACAAACAACTATGTCGTAAACACAAGATTCAAAGGATAAGAAAAATAAAGAAGAGAGGAGGTAAAAAAATAAGATGAAAAGTTTCAAAAGTAAGTCAAAGATTTAGAGGCATGAAATAAATAGGCTGAAGAAGTAGTGGATGCAAATAAGTGAGCCAAGGAAGTAAAAGCTATGAATAAATAGGCCCAATAAATGGAGGTAAAAAATAATCAATAGGAGTAAACACAAAGAAAATAATAGGAATCATAGGTTACACAACCAAATAAATATGAAAAAGAGGAACAAGCTAGGGCTTAAGCCAAATAAAAGGTGAATTTTGTTTAAGCCAAACAAGTAGCTAACAAGAAAGTAGCTAGTGATAAATCTAAGGCTAAGGAATAATAACATAAGAAATAAAAGAAACTCAAATGCGTAGTTAAAGCCCAAGTAGATAATGATAAAGCCAAGGCTAAATATAAGGCCAAATATAATGTGGATGCCAAAGACAAAGCTAAAGAGGAATCTAAAGCTAAGTCCAAGGCACAATCCAAATCTCAAGCTAAGGTAAATGTTAAATCTAAAACTGAAGATGAAGTTAAAGACATAAAGGAAAAGGAGGCCTGAGCCAAGGAAGACGTAGATCACAGAGCATACCACAAGTATAGAGATAAATTATATGTGTAGGAGGAATATTCATATCTAAAACCTTAGATTACTACCCAATGGTTATGGGATGTCCCTATAACATTCACATGACACTCACCTTTGTCACCACCTTTGGCTAAATTCACATTATCTCCTACAACACTTTCAACTACATCCATGAAACTTTAAATATTATGATAAAAACACCTTTAGATGTTACCTAGTTTTGCCTATAAAAGCAAATTTAAGGTTTTATTGTGTTCTAGGAGTTAATTTTTCAAAAGGCCTTGTACTTAGATCATGAAGTTTTTTAGCTACATGAAGAAAAATAAAAATTTAAAAATCAACTTTTAAAGGCATGATATATAATCAATAACACTTGCCTTATATTGGTTATGCATGTTTTTGGTGACCAATTCATGTTTGAGGACAATAAAATCATGTCCTTATTGACACAATTCACTAAGGACTAGTTGGCCATGTGACACTTTAAATAATTATGTGCACAAGGGTAAGCTCTAAGGATAGATATGGATGCAATATATGAGCTGATCGAAGAATATGAATAAGTCTTGGATACCATAATGTACCAAGCCAAATATATATCTCAATGGATGTTGAAATAGAGGTAACATCTCAAAAAATCCTTATCTACTACACAATTAGATTTTTTAACATGATAAAAATTCAAATTCATGATGGATGATGAAATAAATACTACAAAAACAATGGGAAGTGCACTTAAGTAAATGTTAGGTTCCAGGGATACTACCATGCAAAAGCTTTAGGATTGGCATAATCAGATGATGCTCAACATATTTATGGGAATTCAAGCTTAAAGGGATGCAAACTGATTGGATGAGATAGTGTTGGATATTCAACTAAAAAAATTTAAATACAAAATCAATAATCTCCATTGTGGAAGATGATGATGTGAAAAATTTAATGTTGATCCAGATTCCACTATGCATATTGATTTCCTTAGTGTGTGAGGCCATGATAGACTATAATATACTAAATAAATATCTTTCATAGGTTAATGTTTCCATTTTTTCACTAGTGGATGAACCTCAATTTATTTTTCCACAATAACTCCAACATGTTATACAATATAATAAGATAGTAGTAAAAAAACAAATAACCACTCATTAGCAGTAGTAGACTCTACATACTTCATGAAACTAGACTCACCATAAATAAAAATAGAAATAGAGCAACCTCATACATAACCACTTCAAATCACACCTCAAACCTCTCAATAGGTACTTAACACCATAATTTTGTAATTTTCACAAGTTTTTAAAAGTTTTTAGATATTCTTAAGCATTAGGAGTATGTCCAAAATGGTTGAAAACCCATAAAGGGAAACCACCTAGTTATGCCAATCTATTGAATACCCAAAAGGGCATTGGAAAGTATGCTACTTATTTGAAAACTTGAAAGGGTGGATAAGTAGTGTGTAATAGGTGAAAACAATTAAATGACACCTAAATAAATAACTATGACTAATGTTTATGACTCATCCTCTTAAGTTCAGAGTAGACATCAAGGTGAAACATTATCTAAGGATGAGAGAATAATATAAGTTCAAGAAGGTGTTTGGTATGAATCGATATCACTAAAATCACAAAGTATAACTGGTTAGAAACATGCACAAAGCATAACATTTTATCTTTGGTATAGTCTTTTGGATGTATGTGACCTTATAAGTATACAAATTAAAGTAGAGAATATGTAGAGTCTTTCCTTATGGCATATCAAAATAATAGAATGTAAATAAAAAACACTATATAATTCTCTATATATAACACTCAAATGTAATTAAATATGGTTTCAATGTGTGTTAGAGATTAATAAAATAGTTTTGTAATGATTTTACTAAGAATAGTTTATCTATTTTTAGTGTTTAGTGAGTAATTTATTTGCCTTTAAATCTATAATTCATTATGGTTATATCACTTGTTTCTATGTTTTTATGTAACAGTGCACTTCCACCTTTAATCAATGTTCTATAAGTCTTAATTATTGGAATGTGTTTATAATTTATCTCTACTAAGAAAGATATCCTTTTAATTATCATGTTATAGATTTTTCCAATAACCTCTATTAATAATCACTCACACTCACCTAGTTATAAGTATGATTGGGTTTCACAATTGAATTAACATAAAATTCTAGGTGACAACTCACTTTTTATCCAAGGTTAGGGACAAGTTATCCTCTAATATTTATATATATGAACTTGTAGGTTTTAAATGTGTTGTAAATCTTAGTTTTAATGATTCATAATTAAACATGTTTTCAAATAAAATTCCCAAAAGGCAAGTTGGTTGTATCGATACACTAGTATAATCCTAACCTTTCTCTCTTTACTTTTAAACTTTTTAAATGCTTTTTATTTTAGATTATATGCATTGAATATATATTTTAACATGCTCTTAGCTTTAGGTTAGTCATTAAAAAAATCACTCAAGTTGGACTCATGTAAAGACAAGGTGTATTATATATACCTAGGTACAAATTTATTTTCCTTTAAACTATTAGTTTCATTATAATATTAATGTGGAGGAAAATTTACATATTAAATCTAATTTATATAGCACCATACTTTGAAATTACTTCTCATGGTTGTACGCTTCAATTATTAGACCTTCCTACTATTGAAAGGCTTTCATCTTATATCTATATGCCTATTGATTTTTTCTTAGTCTCACTATATATTATTATAATTATGAGGCCTTTTATGATGCCCAAAATTTTATAAACCTACTTATTATCATCCTCTACAAGTTTAGGACATGTACCTATTTTCTATCTTCCTATACACTTGTGTTTCATCCACATGCCTACATCAATGCAAGTGCCATATGTCAAACTAAGTGTTGAGTTCCATAAATTCATAAAATTATCAATTATAATGTGTCCTTATGGTGTATCGAAGTGGTTTAATGTGATATATTTCCAAAAAAAGTTAGTATATATGCATTATCAATCCTCATTCAAATTCATATAACAAATCATAAGGTAACTTATCAAAAGCACTTAATCAATAATTCAAGGGATGAAATATACCATAATCAACCTTATTTACATATTAGTCATAGGAACAATATCCTCATGGGTTTTAGGTACTGAAGGAGCATGTCATGAGTCATATTTGCCAAGTTACATGCTATGTCACTATATGTAATTACTCTCCACATATTTCACCCTTGTGCAGACACAATCTAACACATTATGGGATAACTACATCATTTTTAAGTCCTCTTAAGAGTAATAGATATATAGGAAGCACCCATTGAAATATGGGTATTTTTGGTTAACTCGACATCATGACCATATTAAGCCATTTTTCCATAGTCATTATGAAGATGAAGAACTAGGATTTGGATCATTTGAAAAAAAGTTAAAAACCATGAATGCAATATGAGTAGACTATATAAAAAGTGAAAAAAACAAAGAAGGTTCCCAATGATCACATTTATATCAAGTCAATATTATTTATTAAATACCTGCATCCAAATTAGATAGGTATGTCAACACAAACATCTAAATTTGATGCAAGTGTCTGAGGCCATTTAGTGAAAATTTATAGTCTAAAAATTCATATAGAAACCCTATATAGTCTCCTTCCAACCTATTCCATATTATATTTTCATGTTCATAGTAAAATCTCTAAGTAATAATGTTTTTTCATTTATTGACATATAAATCAATACTTGTACTTTAAAATTATAGTATATCTTAACATTTAAAATTTAAATATTATTTATCTAAATTTGCAATTATTTATCCAACTATATATTTTCTTATCACCCTTGTGCTTATTAATTTAGATATTCTTAATATTATACTATATTGATCCATCTTAATTTAGGGTAAAACATTTGGTGAACCTATCTCTTTATGAAAACCATATCTTATCCTAGGGTTTTCATATATTTGAGGTTTTTCATTATTGTATTTTTTTACAATTACTCTATCATTTATATCCAACCTAGGTGTAGCCATAGATTAGCTAGTTTTTATATCAAACACTTTGATATTCCTTGTTTTCCACATAAGATTATTCAAAACAATGAAGTAGTAAATGTAATACCTAATGAAGATGCCAATTGGAAAACTGAACCACATATGAAAGAAGTTATCATAGAAACTAATTTTGAGCATGAAAAATATGAATCTAATGAAAATTATGAAAATGAAGTAAAATACCAACATCAAGTACAAACTATTTCTATGTTTAAACATAGTATCTAACAAAACCCATATGATATTGATGAGATCCTAATAAATATACTGGAAACTAAAAAATCAAAAAACATAGATAAGCAACTAGGTCCATCTATTGATCATGTCATTAGAGTTATGGGCCATCCCCATATACCAATAACCCTCCCCTTGAGTAGATATATGATTCATATTTATAATGGATGCATGGCATATGTGTTTACACCATTTTTCCTTGAACCAAATCTTACTGTTGCTAAATCGTACATGTGAAACATTAATACATCAACCCAATTGTCATTTTCAATGCCCATATCAACTAAAACCATGGGTACACATCCTTTGGTGAATTCTCAAACTTAAAACCTTAATGACCAAGATGTGTAAGGTATTGTCCAAACTATATAACTTTTTCAAGCTAAGGTTACAAATATTGAAGATAATTCTATGAAATCACCTTATTCTATTGATTCACAAGAGGTGTAACATAACCCTCTTGTACCTAACATATATTTTCACTCCTTAACAACTAGGTTTTCTATACCTAAGTTCAAATTTTATAATGGAAAGGGTGATCCTAAACATCATATATGATATTTATATGTGGTATTCCTTGATTATACCTTGTATGATAAAATTTTGACTAAATTATTTCAAATGATCCTCAAGGACTATGCTCTAAGGTGGTTTTATAACTTACCAATCTAATCAATATAATCATTCAAAATCCTTAAAGATCATTTTTTATCACATGTTTATATAAATATTATGAAAAAATGTTTCTTAAGACCAAATGTCAAAGATAAAAAATGAATCAATGAATATGTCTTAAGATACAAGATAGTGTTGGCTAAAATTTCCAATCCAATGGAAGATAAATATCTTTAATAAATGTTTAAGAAACTTTTCTTTCCCCATTACATTATTCCATTGTTTTCAAAAATATTAAATATTTTGATGACTTATGCCATATTTTTTGTCATCTTGAAATGAAGCTTATGTCATTGAAAAAAACTAAAATAGGCTATAAACACATATAATACATCAAATACCAAGCTTACTATCAAACCAAGTTATAAGGTGAAACCTAGAAAGGCCAAAAAGAAAATAACTACTATGGTTAATATGATGTCACAAAAACCTAATTCATTTGTCTCATCTAATGCACCTAGGAGATAACTTCCATACTTAACTGAGTCTCCATATTTGTTACGTCTAAAGTTTATGGAGTTTCACCTCATATCTCTCCCTCATTATATAGAGGTTAATATGATTTGACCTTTAGCAAAAGGATATGATTCAAATGCTTATTGTGACTATCATGAAGGTCATAGGAATTATATGAACCATATTTTACATTGAATAATAAGATCTAATACCTTATTAATGAATACAAAATTACATTTGATGATCATAAAAAGAATCGGGTTCATAACCTAGTGATCAATAGAAATAAAATATTTAACAATCCTTTGTATGACTATTCTTAGAAGGATTCAAATGTAAATTATATATAATTAATATCCTAATCAAAATTATGGTCACCATTAGATGTGATCATTGGTAATTATATGTGTAAAACACCTCCCATGATTTAGATACCTTATATTAATCTTGATGTCAATGAGATTGTGGATGATGACTTAGATATTGATTCCTTATTCATTCAATCATACCTTGATCACTAGCATTTACATAGTGTTATGCTTGATAATGGTTCAAGTGAGAAAATTTGTACCATGCCATTACTTATACACTTGGTTTATACATATGATGATTTACATCTTTTGTTTAAATTAGTTAGAGTTTAATGGGACATCACAACATGTTCTTGGTGTGATTAAATTATCTTTACAAGTGGATCTAACACATGTGGTTACTAAATTTTCTATTATAACTTATAAATTTGTCTTTGATATGTTATTTGAATGACCTTGGATACATATACTTCATTTACCACATTTTATAGTGAATGGGTATGTTAAATACAATCATGCCAATCAGGTAATTATAGTTTCTAAAATTCCATATGAGAATCCACTCAAACTAGAGAAATTTATACCCATATAGTTAATTATCAAACCTACTAAGGTTAATCCTCCATTAAATGGTAAGCAATAGAAAATCCCATTTATGAATTGGCTATTACTTGAGAAACCATTACATTAGAGACATAGTGGATTACATGTAATCCTTATCTACTATGCATTATATTTAGATATCTAGAGCACCTAAATATGTTCATATTACGACTACTTTAAAGAAACCACAGAGAATTAAATGATGGATTTAAAAAACCCCTACTCCTTTTATAGTCTTGTTAATACCACATAGTCCTAATATACATACACAAATCATTATAAATTCTATAATGCTAAATATTACACCTATACATGCTCCTTAATAGTACCACTAGTTTATTATGTTGAATTACTAGTGGGGAGACATTATGAGCATATTTTTTATGAGATCGTAGGATATTATTTTATTTTCAAATATTATAAAAGAAACAATATATATATAATTAAAAAATCCAAAAATATCTAAATTTTCATATTGTGCTAGCTCCTTGGCATCTATATTTTTAGTTACGTGTTAGTAAATAGCATATCATTCCTTTCTATGTACACATGTTTCACACATATTTTGAGTGTGATATGGTCATACCTAAGAACATGACCTATGAACTTTCAAATGTTGGTCTTTCCCTCTATTCATGTCATACGTACATTGGGGGCATTTATTTATTTGATCATTATACACCCATGTTACATTATTCAATGATATTTTTTCTTTATCATGTTTGATCTTATATACTTACACATGACTTTATCCATGCTTATATTATTCAAAGTGTAGTTGTATTGCTATTTAAATAACATTTTTTACTAATGTATATATCTAGGGACTAGTATGATATCTTTATGCTAGTCTTTTATGTTCCATTATTTCTTTTTATGCACTTACATAAGTGTCTTTCCCTACTTGCTATTCTCTTGTTTGTCTAAGAATTTGAATATGCTCAGTTGATTGCTTCCCCAGTGCCTTTGTATGCCTATTTTGGAATTTGAATTTTTTATTACTTATTATATGTGAATTTTAATGTCATTTATTTCCTAATGTACATTTGATTTAGTCATGTCCCTTTGATTGTGTAGCATTTGAACATACCCCTTGTTTTAGGTCTCCTTAGACCATTATTTTTTATTTGATTTTAAGTACTCTTATGTGTTGCTTAATTGATTATTGAGCTTATATTATTACTATCTATATGTTGCAATGATCTATACCATGAATATTAAGCCTTGATGTAATCACATTATATGTGACTCAATGATATATTTACCTAGACATGTTTATTTTATATTCTACATGATAAATTCACAAATTATACAATTAATTTATCCTTTTAAGGTAATGTGACTAACAGTGTCTAATTACCATCACCTCAAAATGGGGGAATATTAGGGGTGGCATGCCATAGAGGCATGACCTCCACATTTTCATAGTTTTATATTTAGTGGGGGGAATGTTATATAAATATGTTCTCCACACTTATAAAAGTTCTCATTTTTAGATTTAGTCGGGGTGTATCATATGAACATTTCTTCCACACTTGAAAATTTTCAAATTGGCCAAATTTCATAGTTATATGATTCAGATACATATTAATGGAAGCATTTCATACACTAATACCATTGTTATACCCAAGTTTCATCTTGAGACATATATGAGGTGCATATTCCATGCCATAGAGAACCATAAATTGTAAAATTAAAATCATTTTAAGATTTAAAATACTTATATGGATATTAGCATACACAAAGATTAAATTTTATAGATTATTATTTAGTCAATCTACTACAACTTTTGGTTCACCTTTTGGCAAGGTTGATGTGATTAAATCACCTAATATTAAAATGTTTATAATCTAGACTTGATTCAATCATCTACATTCACTAGATATATAGTGTGATTTTATAGTGATCACTCAAACTTGTTAGGTTATAAGTATTATTAGGCATCACAATTGAGTTAACTTCAACTATTGGGTACCAACTCACCTTTTGTAAGGTTTTGAGAACACACACACACACACACACACACACACACACACACACACACACACACACACACACACACACACACACACATTCACTTGTAGGTTTTACATTTTTCCTAAATCTTAGTTTTAATGATTCATAATGAAACATATTTTCAAATAAAATTTCCAAAAGGCAAGATGGTTGCATCAATAGATAAGTGTACTCCTAAACTTTCTCTATTTACTTTCAAACATTTCAAATACTTTCAATTTTATATTATATGCTCTAATTATATACTATAACTTTATATTGGTTACAAGTTAGTCACTAACAAAGCACTCAAGCTATACTCATGCAAAGACAAGGTGTGTTACACATACCTAAGTGTGATTTTATTTTCCTTTAAAATATTAATTTAATTACTATTTTTAAGTGGGTGAAAATTTAGATACTAAATCTAAACTATATATCACCTTAGTCTTGTATACTTGGAAACTAATTCTCATGGTTGTACACTAGTTTTTAATCATTCCTACTACTAAAAGACTTGCATCCATTATATTTTATGCATATGTCTTATCTCTTAGTATGACCATATGTTATTTTTATTACCAAGGATTATATGATGCTTATAATTTTTTAAACCTATTTATTATCATCCTCTACAAGTTTTAGACTTATACAAGGATTCCATCTTCTATGGAACTTATGACCAATAAGAGGCCTAAATCAATGCAAGTGTCTTATGAAAATCTAAGTGGAAATTTCCCTAAATTCATAATATTTGAAATTTTAACATGTATTTATGGTTGGATTATGTGATTTAAGGAGAGATATTTCCAAAAATAATTATTATATATGAATGATCAATCCTCATTCATAACTCACCTAAAAACTCACAAGGAAACTTACCAAAAACACAAAATCAAGAATTCAAGTGAGAAAATATTCCCTCTTCATCTATATTTCCATATGAATCATAAGAAAAATATAACCATAGGTTTTAGGTACTAAAATAGCATCACATGAGTCCTATTTTCCAAGTTATAAGATATGTCACTTTATGTATTTATTTTTCACATATTATACCCTTTTACACACACAATCAAACACATAAGGGGGAAATTACATTAGTATGAGGCCCTATTTATAGTAGTGGATGTGTATAAAACATAAATTTATACAGGGGTCTTTGGGGTTATCTTGGAATTGTGAGCCCATGAACCCAGTTTTATCATAGTCATTATGAAGATAAAGAACTAGGGTTTTGATCATTTAACAAGGAGTAACAAACTATGAGTGTGATATGAGTACACTAGAGCAAAGGTAATGAAAAACATATAAGGTTTAAGGTGTTCACACCTATATTTATTAAATATTCCATACTGGACACCTATGTCTAGGTTAGATAGGTGCATCGACATAACCATCCAAGTCTAACACAAGCATCTGATGCCACAAAGTCAAAATTTCTAGAATCTAATGATTGATCTATAATACATATCTAGTCTAATGGTAGCCTATTCAATATTAGACCTACATTTTCATAGTAAATTAACTAAGTAATATTGTTTTTCACTTATTATAATATTAATAAATAGTTATACTTTCCATTTTTAGCATATCTCAACATTTAAAATTTTAAATATTGTTTATCTTAATTTGTAATTAATTGGCCGATTATTTAATATGTTTATCACCCTTTTGATTATTCATTTTTATATTATTAACACTATACTATATTGATCCATAATAATTTAGATTAAATATTTGCTGAACTCATCTCTTTATGCAAACCATATATATTTTATGGTTTTTAACCTTCTAAGGTTGTTCATTATGTATTTTTCTAGCTTTACAATATCATTTATATGAAACCTATGGATAGACATTAATTAGTTGGTTTTTATATCGAACACTTAGAAATTCCTCCTTATCTACATAATATGGCTCAGAAAAATGAAGTAATAAACCCTATACCTAATGAATATTCCAATAAGGAAACAAAACCAAATACTAAACAAGTTATCATAGAAATTGATTCTCATCAAGAAAATCATAAATTTAAATTAAATGATGAATAAGAATAAATAGAATATGATAAAGTAAAATATCTTAATATTTGTAGACACTATATCCTATATAACCCATATGATCTTGATGAGATCTTAAGAACTATATTCAAAACTAAAAAATAAAAAAACATAGATGAATAATTAGGTCCTTATATTTATAAAGCTATTAAAGCTATGGGCCATCCCTATATACCAATAAACCTACCCTTGATCACATCATTGATTCATACTTATAAAGGAGGAATGAGATATGTGTTTACATCATTATTCCCCAAGCTAAATCATATTATTTGTACATCTTACATGGGAAACATTAATACTTCAACCCACTTACCAATTTTAAGGCCATATTAACTCAAATCTTTGGTGACTTCTCAAAATTCAAACCTTTATGACCAATATGTGAAATATCTTGTCCAAACTATAAAATTTATGTAATCTAGGGTTACAAATATTGAACAAAATTCTATGAAATCACCTTGTGTTATGGATTCACAAGGGGTGTTGCATAACCCTCTTGCACTTGAATATATTTCCAACCCTTTTTGAAAAGGTTTTGTTACACCTATGTTCACATTTTATGATGTCAAGGGTGATCCTAAATAACATATTCAATCTTCTATGGGCCATGCATTTATTATGCCTCCAATGATAAAATTTTGAATAACTTATTTCCAAGGAGCCTAAAGGAATATGGTCTAAGGTGATCTATGAATTACCAATCCAATTTGAAAAATAATTTAGACCCCTTGAACATCAATTTTTGGTACACTTATCTATAAATATTACTAAAAGGGATTCCTATACCCAAATTATAAAGATCAAACAAGGAACCAAAGAGCATATCAATGAATATGTCTTAAGATATAAGATAATGTTGGATAAAATGACCAATATAATGGTAGATAAAGATATTAAATAAATATTCAATCAAGGTTTTATTATCCAATTATATTATTCCATTATTTTTCAAAAACTTATATATTTTTATGGCTTATGCCATATTTTTCATGGTCATGAAATTGAGCTTATCTCATTGAAAAAAATTAATTATGTAGCAACAATGACTACATCAAATTCCAAGCTTACTATCAAACCATGTTTTAAGGTGAAACCCATAGAGACCAAAATGTAAATAACTACTATGGTTAATGTGGTGTCATAATAACATAATCATATTGCCTTATTCAATGAACCTAAGATAAAATTTACATGCCTATGTGAGTCTCCATCTTTGTTACTTATGAAGGTTATAAAGTGTTACCTCATATCTCTTATTAGTTTTATAGAGATTGATATGAATCGATTTCTACCTAAAGGATATGATTTGAATTCTTATTATGACTATAACCAAGCCTCTATGCATTCTAAAAACTAATGTTTTACCTTGAAGCATAATACCCAAGAATTTATTAATGACTTAAAAATTACATTTGATGATCCTCAAAAAGAATAAAGTTCATAACCTGGTGATCACCAAAAACAAAAAAAAATAACAATACTTTGTAAGACCATTCTAAGAAGGATCCATAAGTGAAAATATCATATGATTCACATCATCCTCCTTCACATTATGGGAACCCATTAGATGGGATTATTTGTACTTATACATAATATACACCTCACATGATTCATATACCTTATATTACATTTGATTTAAATGATATTGTGGATGATGACTTAGATCTTTAGTCCTTATTAATTCAAGAATACCTTGATAAATTTCCTATACATAGTGTTATTATTTATAATGGTGCAAGCGAGAACATTTTAATCATGAAATTACTTATGCACTTGGGTTATACACATGATTATTGTATTATTTGACTAAACTAATTCGATCATTGGATGGGACATAACAAAAATTTATTGGTGTGATGAACTTACATTTATAGGTGGGACCATCACTTCTAGTTACTAATTTTCTATTATATATTATACATGTGTCAATGTTAATGGGATGACCTTGGATTAATTCATGCAATACCTTTTATAGTGCATGGTTGTTTTAAAAACAATCATACCAATCAAGTAGTTATAGTTTCTAAAATTCCATAAGAGTATCCACTAGAAAAAGATAAATTTATACTTATAAAATTAATTATAAAACCTAATAAGGTTAATCCTCCATGAAAGTTTAAGAAATAGGAAATCCCATTTCTTAAGTGGCCAATACCTAAGAGAAAATTACATTAGAGACACAGTAGATTCCATATAATCTTTAAGTATTACACACCATATTTAGATATATAAAGCACATAAATTTTTTCTTTTTAATGCTAATTTTTAAAAAATAGATAATTTAATGATGGGTTACATGAACCCCTACTCTTCCTATTATCTCTTCACAATCACAAAGTTTTATTATATGTATCCAAACCATTATAGATCCTATAGTGATAGATAATACATCTATACATTCTCCTTAGTAGTACCACCATTTTATTACACCAATTTCATAATGGGGATATACCTATGAGAATGCTTTGAATGAGATCATAAAATAATAATTTATTTTTGAATATTCCAAAAATACCAATAAATTTAAAACATTAAAAAATACAAAAATATTTACCATTTTCACATCTCATTATCTCCTTGAAAATTATTTTTCTTGTTCGATGTTGGTAAATAACATATCATTAATTTATATATAAACCTATGTTTCATTCATATTTTGATTATGATATAAGCATACCTAGGCACATGATCTATGCACTTTTTGTAATTGGGCCTTCCCTCTACTCATATAATATGTATATTGGATGAATCTACTTCTTTGATCAATATATACCCAAGTTACATTATTCTATGATAATTTTCCATTATCGTGTTTGAATTTACATACTTATACATGCCTTTATCCATGTTTATATCTTTCACAATGTACATGATACGCTATGTACTTAACATTTTTTCTTAACACATATATCCAGGGACTAGTATGATATGTTCATGTTAGTTGATTATGTTACATGATTTCCTTTTGTGCATTTCTTTAAGTGTATTGCCTTGATTATTATTGTCTTTTTTGTTTGTGAATTTGAATATGTTCCTTTGATTACAGCCCAAATGCCTTTGTTTTCATAGTTTGACATTTGAATATGTCATTGCTTATTATATGGACATGTAAATATGTTTTTACTTACCTTGTGACCATTTTAATAATCCATGTCCTTTTAATTTTATGCCATTTTAACATGCCCCTTGTTTGAGGTATCCTTAGACCATTTTATTTTGATTTGATTTTGAGTGTTCTTTTGTGTGTGCTTGATTACCTTTCAATATTATACTATTAATATCTAGATGTTTCCATGATAAATATAATGCATAATAGGCCTTCATTTGATCACACTTTGAACACTTAAATGAGAGATTTATCTACAGATGTTTATTATATATTCTACATGATACATTCATAGATTATATAATTATCTTATTTTTTTGAGGTAAGGTGACTATTAGTTTCTAATTCCCATCACCTCATAAGGTAGGGGTGGTCTTATCAATGGGGGCATGTAATGGAGACATGACCTCCACATTATTTATAGTTTATGATTTAGTGGGGGAAATTTAATGGAAACATAATATCCACAATTATACCAGTTCTTAGTTTCAAATTTTAATGTGGGAATGGCATAATAATATGTCTTCCACAATTGAAAATTTGAAATTATCCAAATTACACAACTATATGATTTATATACACATTTTTAGAAACATTCTATTTATTGGTATCATATTTATACCCATGTTTCAACTCAAAATATATATGAGTTGCATATTCCATGCAAAAGAGCACCTTAACTTACAAAACAAAAAATAGTTTCATATTTTAAGTATTTATATAGACTTTATCATACAATAGGATGGAATTTTATAGATTGTTATTGAGTCAATATACTAAAGTAGTTGTTTAACATTTTGGCAAGGTTGAGGTGATTATGTCACTCAATATTACCAAGTTTATAAGTTAGACTTAATTTAATCATATATATTCACTAGCTATATAGTGTGATTTGATTTTATCACTCACACTCATTGGGTTATAGGTATGATTGGTTTGCACAATCGAATTAACCTTAAATGTTAGGTAGTAACTCACCTTTTGTCTAAGGTTGGGGGAAAGTCATCATCCAATACTTATAATATTCACTTGAAATTTTTATGTGTGTCCTAAATCTTAGTTTTAATGATTCATAATTAAACATATTTTCAAATCAAATTTATAAAAGCTAAGATAGTTGAATTGATACATATGTGTACTCCTAACCTTTATCTCTATTGTTTCAAACCTTTTAAATTATTTCATTCTCAAATTATATACATTAGTTATATAATGTAACATGATCTTAGATATATGTTAGTCATAAACACAACACTCAAGTTAGACTCATGAATATACATGGTGTATTATACACATCTAGGTACACATTTATTTTCATTTAAACAAGCATTACTAGATTAAAGGGAGGGGTAAATTTAGATACTAAATCTAAATTATATATCACCTCATTATTTCATATTTGGATAGTACTTCTCATGGTTATACACTTTAGTTCAAAGATCTTCCTACTACTAAAAGGCTTGTATATACTATATCTTATCCCTATTTCTTATTTATTAGCTTGGACATATGTTATTTTAATTATCATGCCTTATATGTTGTTCAAAATACTATAAACCTAATTATTATCATCATCTACAAGTTTGGGAATTGTACCTATTTTACAACTTCCCATATACTTACATCCCATCTAGATTCCTACATTGATGTAAGTGTCTTATGCCAAAGTAAGTGTTGAGTATCTTAAGGTCATAAAATTTATAATTTTAAAATGTCCTTCTAGTCATCCTAAGTGGTTTAATGTGAGATATTTCTTGAAAGTATTGGCATATATGAATTATCAATCCTTAGTCATAATTCACATAGCAAATCAGAAGGTAACTTTTTAAAAGCACTCAATCAAGCATTAAAATGAGAAAATATGCCATATTCTTCCCTATTTTCATATTATACATAGGATTAGTATCCCTGTAGGTCTAAGGAATTTAAGGAGGATTTGGTGAGTCTTATTTGCTAATTTACAAGCTAGGTCACTA
Source organism: Torreya grandis (assembly GCA_037957365.1). Classification (NCBI taxonomy): domain Eukaryota; kingdom Viridiplantae; phylum Streptophyta; class Pinopsida; order Cupressales; family Taxaceae; genus Torreya; species Torreya grandis. Next base: position 227,916 of record JARHVA010002170.1, on the reverse strand, counting down.
TGTGTACTTGATTTATACATATTTGTCCCTATTGAAAACACAAGATAACATATTAGGGGATACATACATTAGTTTGAGGCCTAAATTAAAGTAGTCACTATTTCATAAACACCCAATGAAAGAAGGGTCTTCAAGGTTAGCTCAACACTATGATATTCATAACCTATTTTTCAATAGTCACTATTAAGATGAAGAGCTAGGGTTTTGATCATTTGATAAGGAGTGACAACCTATGAGTGATATATGAGTACACCAGAGTAAAAGTGAAACAAACCCAAAAGGTTTTAAGTGGTCACATTTTGATCCAATCAGTATTTCATACTAGACACATACATCCAAGTTATATAGGTATGTCAATGTAACCATCTAGATGTGATACAAGTATGTGAAGCCATAGAGTGAAAATTTATAAAATATGACAATTTATCTACAATCCATATCTAATATACTTCTATCCTACTCCATATTATATTTACATGCACACATTAAACCGACCAAGTAATCTTATTTTTCATTTATTAAAATATCAATCAATTATTGTACATTGAATTTTTAGTATATATCAACATTTAAAATTATGAATATTGTTTATCTAAGTTTATAATTAATTATCTTACTATAGATTTTTTTATCACCCTTATGTGTAATCATCTATATTTTATTAACCCTATACTATATTGATCCATCTTAGTTTAGGGTAAAACATTTAGTGAACCCATATATGTATGCAAACCCTAGCTTATCCTAGGGTTTTCATCCTTTTGAAGATTTTCATTATTTTATTTTTATATATTTACTCTATCATTTATATGCACCTTAGGCATATCTCTAGATTGGCTAGTATTTTATTAAACACTTAGACCTTTCTCATTTTACACATAAGATGGGTCAAAATAATGAATTAACAAATGCTATACCAAAGGAAGATGTCAATAAGGAAACTAAACCACATATTGAATAATTTATCATAGAACTTATTATAAGTGTGAAAATATGAATGTATTAACAATGATGAAAATGAACATATATACCAAGTGAAAGTATAAGATCTTGATATGCTTTTACACTATATCTATAAAAACTTAGATGGTCTTGATGAGATCCTAAGAACTATATTGGAAACTAAAAAATCATAAAGTATAAATGAATACCCATGTCCAAATATTGTTCATTATATTAGAGCTATGGGCCGTCCCCATATAAAAATAACCCTCCTTGTGAGAACATCATTGCTTCATACTTATAATGGGGACATGAGATATGGGTTTACACCATTATTACCTAAACCAAATTTTACCGTTACTACATATTCAATGGGAAACATTAAAACTTAAACCTAATTACCAGTTGTAATGCCTATATCAACTCAAACCATGGGTAAAAGTCCTTTTGTGACTTCTCAAACTTAAAACCTTAATGACCAAGAAGTGTAAGAGCTTATCCAAAATATTAAAAAAATTAAAGATAAGGATACAAATATTGAATAAAATTTGATGAAATTATCCTATGATATTAATCTAAAAGAGGTGTTACATAACCCTATTTCACCTAAAATATATTTTCATCCCTTACCAACTAGTTTTGTTTCATGTATGTTTAGATTTTATAATATAAAGGGTGATCCTAAATAACATATTAAATATTTCAATGTGGCATGCTTTGATTATCTCTAATGATAAACTTTTAAATTAATTATTTCCAAGGAGCCTCAAGGATTATGATCTAAGGTGGCTCTATGACTTACCAATCCAATCAATAAAAACATTAAAACCCCTTATAAATTAGTTTTCAATGAACTTATCTATTGATATTACCAAAAGGGATTCATATAAAATAAGGACCTAATGAACATATCAATGAATATGTCTTAAATACAAGATAATGTTGGATAAAATTACCAATCCAATGGTAGATAAATAATTTCAATACATGTTCAAGAAAATAAATTCCCCATTACATGATTCCATTATTTTCAAAAAGATTAACTCTTTTGATGATTTATGCCATAATGTTCATGATCATGAATGAAGATTATCTCATTGATAAAAAATAAATATGTAGAAACCATATGGATTAAATTAAATACCAAGTTTATTATTGTTGTAACATTCCCACATTCATTTTTTTTGAATAAGGAACCACTATATTCCTAAAAAGGTTTAGGCCTATCTTGAAAGTACTATAAAGAGAAATCTTTATGTGTTGAACCTAACTTCACTATTCAAAAAATGTATTAAAATGTTTTATTTATTAGGACTAACTTACTAATTCTCTTAAGAAGTGTTGCATATGTACAAGTCTCAGTAGACACATAAATTATGAAGTACCAAGCTTTGTAGAATTTGGTCTTCAAAAATTTTGTTTATAAGCCTATATTTGACAATTTTTAGAATTTAACACCTATATAGACCTTGAAAAAAAGTTACTCTTTGGATTTTTTATTCTCAGGTCTTGTTTGGGATAATTATTCAAATCTTATATTTTCATATTGGGCCTTCACAACACTATTGTACATATATTAAAGTATTTTCCATTTTCCCTTCATGACTTAAGTTTTGGAAAGTGTTGCACTTTAGCATTTTGGTCTGTAGATAATTTGTTTGGTGAGACTCTTCAACAAAAGTACTTGTTATGAAATTGGTCATTAGAAAAATTGTTTAGAACTTTTCTTTGATGAAAGTGTTCAGAGAAAATGTTCAGGATGTTGGTCTTTAGTAAAATTGTTCAAAGTATTTGGTCTTTGGAGAAATTGTTCAAAACTTTTTTAAAACTCATTTTAGTCTTTAGAAAAAGTGTTTACGACTTTTTTTGGGAGATCCATTCATTTTAAAATCATTATTTTAACATAATATCCCAACTCCTGACTATTAAGATCCATTGTGGTATAGTAAACCAAAGATAAATAAGTAATAAAATAACACTTTGAAAAAAACAATGATTTTTCACTCCTCTTAAGAATAAATAGTGCCTATGTGGCATACCCACCAAATGAAGTGGTAAAGTTAGAATTGAACAAACAAATAAAAGTTATAGACATTGAACATTAATGGTGCCAGAACTATAATTGAATGCCAAATCTATACTAGTGAATTCTAAATAATTGACATGATCATTGATCAGAAGATAACTTTGAAATCACATGCTTCCCTACTAATAATCCTTAGCTACCAGTGTTTTAATTGTATAGTTCATCCAAAAGACCCGAGATGCTAAATTGAAAACTAAAACATTATCAACATAATTAATTAGTAATGACATCCTAATCTAAAACATTTTGAGGAGTCTTAACCCTATCTATATTCTCTATCAAGGATTTAGTAGAGTATAAGTATATCATAATTTACCCAAAAGTGTTCAACAATGATTACCTCAAGTATTTAGCATTATGGGAAGTGATTCACTAGGTTGATGCACACACTCATTAGGAGAGTTGACTCTAGCTCAAAAAAATTGGATTCTAACCTCATCCTCTTAAAATTCTAAGGAATTCACTTTAAATTATAAAAAATTGAGGTCATACCATCCATTAGCCTCCTATAAGACTTGTTCTTCATTGGTAGTGTGACTAGAGGCATGGTTTTTCACCATTTAGAGCACAATACCATTATAGAATGTATCTCAAGGGATGAATGTTAAAAGTATTTATCTCTCCTCATCGTAGATTCTACATACAACTTGCATAAGTTATTTCCATGTAATAAGGATAATTTAATTGAGAAAACATTAAGTAGTTGAATGGTTCCCTAGGAGATTATCAATCTGAAGGAGAAGTAGTGGGTGCATGTAAATAACTTTAGGATGGTAATCCATATTGGGATAGACATATTAAATAGGTTATATGAATACCCTAGGATATAATTCCTTCACCTTGAATTGGTTCCAATTCTGGACATACATATTACCTTAGAGTTAACATTTTCTCTAGGTGAGGTAATTAGTGCAAGGTTATGAGAACAAGTATTAGACAAAGATAAGAGGCCCTAGGGAGGAAATTTATATATGATGTCTTAAATTATAAATGATATGATGGGAACATTTTATATACATAATTTTTCACTCTATATCCTATCTCTAGGCTTCATTAAAAATCATATATGTGATTTGTATCCCTTCATGCACATATACACTTATACTTGAAACATCACACATGTTATGTATGATGTATACCCCTAGGTGTGGATGACCATTAATGAGTCCCCATTACTTAGGGTATACAAAATAATTAAGGAAAAAATTATTATCATGGGATATTACTGGTTATACATAGATTACACTATGATTATGGTCATCAACCACAAGGTAACACTCCTACATCATCCCAAATATGTACTAGATAAACTAGTAGAATATGAAATTGACTACCAATTATGGAAAGTGATAGACGAAGATATGATTAATAATAATAATAATAATAATAATAATAATAATAATAATAATAATAATAATAATAATAATAATAATAATAATAATATCTTCTTTAAATTCTCTCACCTTATGATGAGGGTAATGTTATATGTAAATCATAAACACTTCTATGAAGGTGGTAGATATAGGGATTACTAATCACAAACTATATTACCACACAAGGATTAGGATCCTCAAGGCCAAGTAAAAAATCACATTAAAGGCTTTATTATTACCTACTAGAATGATTTTTATGACCATTATTTATTATTTATGAATGCCAATGATGATTCCCAGGTCAAAGATAGGGCATAGACAATTGGGTTGGCTAAAGAGCTCCTAGAAATCATTCAAGGGGATACCTCTATCTCAATTATAGATGTACACACTCAAATCACACCTAAATAAGGATGGGATACCTCAAATTTTTGTTTTAATAGGCCTTATTATCCATTAAAATATCAAGGAAAACCTTCATAGGTAACCCTCATGGCATTAAATATTATAAAGAATGATCTTGTTGTGCCTGATACTTCACTTGGGGGAGCACATGATGAACTAGTTTATCTTGATTCTTCATATTAAAAAGGGCATTACCAACCAATTTCTACATCAATCCAAGAGACTATTGCTTTGTTTACATTAACCACATAAGAGTCATCTTCCATAGCTAAGAAAGTCACTATCTATTACAATAGGAATCTAAGGGCTCACTTCCCTTGATAGAGTCTTGAGATTGAGTAACTATCAATAGAAGAGACATCAAGAGAGGTAACTAGAGGTGAATCAATTTATGAGGAGGATGATCTTCAAATGGATAAATTTGTGAGCTGCCAAGACACCAAAGGAGAATCACCACTACATGGAGAACAATCAACTAAGGATGTGTCCCATTTGGTTTTTACCCTTTGACTATTTGTTCATTTGACTATATATCCCTTAGTCCTAGTGGTCCCTTCCCCTTTTGGTACTCAAAATATAGTGTATTTAATCTTAATATAGTGTGCAACCATCTCTATTTGTTTTAAAATTAGATGATACTTCCTCTACCCCTATTATTTCTACTCCCCCAAAAAATCTTACTCTAATTATGGATTTTATGTACATTCCTCCTATTTACACTATGGTTACTTCCAACACTATCCCAACACCCCCAAAGACTAAAAGGAAGGCAACCAAGAAAGTTAGTAGAGTAGACATAAGCCCTCAAAAAACATGTATCATATACCCAATTAAGTTTTTTATTGCCTTCCCTAGTTCTTCTCAAGACACTACTATAGTAACATTGAAGAAGGTTAAAATGAATAAATTAGTGTATATAGTCCACCCACTACCTCAACATGGCGGTATGGACTGGTCCAAGATAATTTGGCCTTCCCTTATTAATTTACTACTTAAAGAGCCCTTGAATCAATATTTACGAGAGTTGTTGATTGAGATTAGAGTTTAATATAGTATATATGAAATAAAAAATCAATCATGTCTATAAATCAATCCTAACTCAGAGAAGATAGATCATACCATACACTTCTAATTAGGGACACATTTGTTAAGCAGGAAGATGACCGACTATGGGGATCTTCTAGACCTAATTAGGCAATTTATTACCACAATAAACCATGCTAGGGAGGGTTCCAAAGCCTCTAGTAAATCACAACCATGAAATAACCCTAAGGGGGTCCTAATTTTTGATATCTCACCTAAATTGATAACAAGTAAATGTAAATCTAATCTTGTGCTCACTAAAGCTTATGGCACACAATGGGGGTTAAAAACAATAAAACTAAACATTCATAAGATACATATACTCATGTTAATGTATACATGATACTAATGCATGGAAGATAAGTAAAAATATGTATCTATCTACTCTTACAAAGGAGAAACAAATTTAGGAATAATTACCTTTGAAGATGAACCCATCGAGCCTTAATCTCTCCCTTGGGCAAGGTGCTTTTCAAGATGTTTTTGTGGTATATAAGAATGATAAGGATAAATCAAATGTAGGATACATAATCTATCAATCCATCCAAAATACTTCTCCATAATACAAGATTCATATCTCCAAAGAAAGTATGAAACCCTAAGCTTTTCTTCTCAAGTAGAATAGTTAATAAGAATATGTTCATTCACTCTTACGTATTCTTATTATCATAATAAATGATGGAAATAAAAATCTATATATAGGAATATATAACCCTTAACCCTTCTAAAAAAATCTAGTTGATAGGGTAGACCTAGTTGACCTAGCATAATTTTAGATAATAATTCACTAGATCATAAGCTAGGTCAGCCAAATGCCAAACTAATTCCTAAGTGAAAATAATCCAAAATTATATAGGGTTGACCCAATTGACCTAATATAGCTAACTAAAAAAATGGATTAAGGTAGGTAAAAGGAGGATAAAATGTATAAAAATATTGGAGTAGGTACAATAGAGAATAATAAGGTTAGGGATAATGGTTTTAGGAGACAACTGTGTAGATAACAAATGGCAAAAAAGACAACAATCCTAAAAAACACTAATGATTCAACCACATCTTTTTAAGTTTACCCCATAAGGAATGAACTTAGAGAGATTGAGACTTCATGGGTTTATAAAATATAAAATGTGTCATTAAGTGATAAAATTTTGACAATATTATCTATGTACGTATTCCCCACTTTAATCTCATCACTTGTCACACGAGTCCAACATGAGATGGTGCTTTAGGAATAGAACATGATAACACATAACATTGATGCTAAGTAAGGTAAATTAAGTAAAAAATAAGATAAATGAAAGGATAGAATTGAAAAACACATAAATTTCTTACCTTAATGTTATAGATAAAAAAGTAGACTGAAAGAGAAGTGAAGGTGTCAAATGTCAAGAATATTAGGTGAACTTGTAGAGATTAGTTTAAAAAATAGCCAAAAATTGAATTTTTTGGTAGATAGAAATATATTAGTTTACATCATAATGATTTCATAACATTTTATAGTTCAAAAAATGAATGAGTGAAAATAAATATACAAGAAAAACAAGGAATCTGACAGAAAAGATTTGAAAGATTAAGATTTTTGGAAAGTGATTTTAAACAGGGTGAAATGAAAGTCATTTGTTATTTTTGACTTGTGAAGGAGAGAAAAAGAGATATAATAGTAAAAACAAGATAGGATGGTGAGGATATTATATGTAAGGTGAGAAGGACCTCTAATAGAAACAATGTGCACTACATGTAGGCAATTGGGAATCTCAAGCTAGTTTTTGAGTATTTAAGTTATTTTAAGTGGGTTTTAGAAATTTGTAATTTAAATCATTTTTAGACATTATAATGAATTAAAATTAGATTCTAAGGGTAAGAAAAACCATTTAGGTAAATTTTTTTTAAGGGTTTGGGGAGATAACTATTGGAAGGCATTTATTTCTCAAAATGTAAGGGGTTCATAGGGAAAAACAACTAGGTCGACCTAGTCGACCTAGTAGCCTAAAAAGTGTCAAAATCTATAATGCTGACCTCGTACATTATTATTAAATAGTATAAAAGTCACTGTGACAAATCAAAAATAATAGGGAAAAAATAGATGGGTTGACTCATATTTTTAAGTTAATTAAATCAAAATAGGGAAATTTTGGTCTAACTAGTGTTTGACCAAAGGACCATAATAGTAGAAAAATGCATATAATAGGCCAAAAGAGTGTTAGAAGGGTCCAAAATGATCAACTAAGGGATAGAAGGGCCAAGTAGGATAAAAATAGGTCTAATAGATTAAAAATGAATGAATTAAAGCAAATTAGGCTTTTTTTTTTAAATTTGAAAATAATGTATTTTGATTATGAATGATATGGAGGATCTAATACATATTTTGTTATTTCTTGGTTACAGGGGAATCTAATATTTTAGCATTTGGTAGATGCATCACGGATTCCTAACTTATTATAGTGATTTTTTTATAGAGGATAGAGCTAGATTTATTGATTTACATTTATGAGGTATAATGGAGATGTGTAGGATACCACTTAGTTTAGATTTTTTAGTCATGTTCCTAGGATGCTGGGAGCAATATACTAACACCTTCAAGTGGGAGGTGGAAGGGGATAACATAAATTTGGGTATCACCTTGGAGGATGTGAATACTATATTAGGACTACCCATAGTAGGGACATTCATGGTCATAAGAGTACTTGAGAGTGATGAGGAGAGGAGAGCTTTAGCCATATGGGCAATGAGCTCATAGATGATACACCATAGATTGAGGGTGGATATGTTTGATGTATATACATTGAATATTCTAGATATATAAAAGGTTATGATAGGACTTGTGATAGAATGTTTGTTATGCTACAAGTTAGATGGTAATGTACCACTATTTATGAAAGCCTTGAGCTAGATTATATTAGAGTAGAGGGTGTTATATGAGTTGGAATCTGTCATCTGGGTATAGTTCATGCATAACATGTATGGAGTGATATCTATAGGTAATAAGTTAGTGGGACTAATTATATTATCAATGGCATGGATATATAAGAGTTTCCCCATGTATAGGTTGGCTAGGTTTCCCCATGCAATCAATGATAGGTTACAATGGGTTTAGAGATGGAGACAAGACCAAGTAACATGGGTCATATCCCATGTGCTAGTTTTATAGATAATGATATGGGTAGATATTAGATGAAATTTATATGGGCACATCATTATGATATATCCTAGTTGGGAGATAGTGGAACCAACTTTGGCATGAATAGAGGTGATAGGGCATTATACTTAGTGGACAGTCGTAACTAGTGGCACAATTACTAGGATAGATGGGATTAACTCACCCAATAGTACCTATAGTGATGCCCACATTTTTCACCTATCATGTGAAAGATACATGGGGGAGGGGAGGACTAGGTCCACCAATTACTAGGCTGACACTTAGGCTATCATGAGAAACTATAGACTAGTCAAGCATGATAGGTAATAGAGTGAGAGGAGATGGATGTCAAGGTGGGAGTACTAGAGGTAACATTTATATATTTGTAGAAATAGGATCAATGACCAATAAATACATGGTATCAATGGAGGTAGCATTATTAGGAGAGAGAGAGAGAGACTATCACCATATCAAATGACCTAGTAGGTGAGCTAGAGTAGAGTTTGATGTTAGAGAGACCATCCAAGAGTAGGTTGAGATGCACATGAGTGGTGAATCTAGGGTTTGTTTTTAGGTAGTGACCTATAGATGAGGTTATTTTAACCTACGTAGATGGGGAGAATATACTTGGTAGTCATGCATATGGTGAAATAGTAGTGCCCAACACATAGATAGGTAATAAAATATGATTAAATTTTACTTCAAGTTATTGTGAAAATAGACAAGGGATAGATAGATTTTGAGATACATCAGTGATCTAATATCTATCTAGTGTGATTTTTGTAGGTGTGTTAGAGGATGAGGAGATAAGGTGGGAGTCCCTAGTGATGGGAGTATTCCATGATATCTTAGTTGAGGCACTAACACTATCTAACCCCACTACATTAGAGGATCTTAGGGTACCATCTACCCCAGCTCAACTAAGCAGGTTCAAACTAGTTAGAGAGACCATGAAGTAGTTACAAGAACATAGAGAGGGGATGAAACCACTAATATAGGTGAGTTTAAGAGAGTCATGATCATGGAAAGCCTTGGATTAGGAGAGAGCCATGCATCTAGCAATCATGACATATATAGGATAGGCACAAACCTAGGAAATAGTAACACATGTAATGATCCTAACTTATATGACATAGGTACAAAAGTAGGATAGGGTGATAATTTAGTGACCCTGGCTCACTTGGCATAGGTGTAGGCTTAGGTGGCTCATCTATAAGGGTGGGTATCAAGATTGAGATGTCAGATAGCCTCTTTATAAAATCTTATTCATAAGGGTTAAACCAAGGCATATATAAGAAGCATGGCTAGGCTATGAGATAGGCATGATGGGGCCCAGTCATGAAGTTTGAGATTTTTATATGTTTGTATTAAAAAATTGAGAAGATCCTCCAGCAAAAAATTGATAAAAATGCATGAAATAATAGATTTATAAAATTATCTAAAACACTAAAATGATTAAATTGATCATAGACCACTTTAAGGGGGAAACATCTTTTGAGCAATATCAATACAATAAACATGTGGTGTCTTCATTGGCCTCAACACTTATATATGAATTATAATCTAAGAAACTACTACTTCCCATAAATTTGGGATAAAACAAAATGCTCATAGGATGACTCATAAAGCATATGCATCCATAATAACTACTAAACTAACAAAGTAAAGAGAAGAGATATCATGATTTCATAACTTCCCTTCCCTCTTAGAAAAATATTTACCCTCAAATATTAGATGTGGGAATTGGTGTTGAATCTAAAATATTGGTTCTCATGTTGCATCCTATGGTTGCATTTTATACCACTGAATTAAAACCTTGGTGATGGAATGAGAGAAAAGTTGTCATGTGTGTCTATCCAATATTACCTCCAGCTCAAGAAAAATAGATCCTTCATTATCAAGTTGTATTAAAATAGTATACAATTTGATGTTTGTTCTAATAACTTTCTTCAAGCAAGAGACATGAAATACTGGGAGAACTTGGGAAGGTGGGAGCTCCAACTTATAAGAAACTGACCTAATATTCTAAAGAACCTTATAGGGTCCATAGAATGTTGGAGCTAGCTTAAGACACATTTTTGAGTTTTAGGGATGATTAATTTTAGGGATATAGGTGAATAAAAACCATATCACCTACTTTAAAAGTGTGCTTGAAATGGTGTTGATTTTCTTATTGTTTCATTTGATTTTGTGCCATATGAATATTTTCTCGTAGGGTACTGAGGATCTAATCCTAGCTTAAGAGAATCATGTCAATATCTTGAACTGATGAACTATTGGGGGTGTACAGAAGGAACATTCGTGGTGCTTGACCATAGATTTATTTATATAGAGTAATTTTTCATTGAAGTATGGTAGGAGGTATTATACCACCATTTAGTAAAAGGGAACCACTTTGTCCATTTATTTTGTTATTCTAAAGTGAAGTAATAAAGGAAAGTTTCCAAGCATTTGTTGACAATTTTAGTCTATCTATCCATTTGTAGATTATACCTGGAACTCATCTTTAGTTGGGTGTTGATGCATTGAAATATTTTTATCCAAAAATGGCTAGTGAAGGTTGAATCATGATCTACGACAATGGATGAAGGAATCCCATGAATATGGAAAATCTAGTCTAAGAAAATTTATGCAACTATGGAGGTAGTATAGGGTTGGATGAGGGCACAAAAATGACTATATTTAGAGGGGAAATAAACCACAACCAAGATCACCATTTTACCTCTAGATTTAGGGATCCCCTTAATGAAATCCATAGAAATATCTACCCAAATCCTAGTAGGCATGGAAAAGGGTTTGAGAAACTCAAGGATGAGTGTTATTTTACCCTTTTAACATTGGTGGGTATCACATTCAGCCACCATCTATTAGATTGCATTTTTCATTCATTTCTAAAATAATTTTCATCACTCCCACTCATAATTATTGAGAAAACCTAAGTACCCAATGGATGGAGAGTTATGGAGTTCATAAAATACAACCTGATAAAGATTTATGCTCTAGGGAAGCACCAAATGACCCTTATATCATAAAAAATCACCATCTAAATAATAATGTGGTATAGTCAAGGGATTAGTGGAAAAATATTGAATGATTTTAGATAATGAGGATTCATTAGCGTACCCCTATTTTACAGTGTCTAAATAATTTGTAATGGGTATAAAAGTAGTTGAAAGGGAAACTTGATCTACAAATGTGCAAGATAGAGCATTAGCCATAATATTGTCCTTAACCTTATTGTAAGTTATCTAATAGTCATAAATCATCAATTTGTTGACCCATTTCTATTTTGATGGGGTAAATACCCATTTTTCTATGAAATATTTTACTCTGGTGATCAGTTTCTATGCAAAAATGATTTCCCAGTGGTATGGCCACCACTTTTGTACTACATGTAAAATGGCCATCATTTCCTTCTCATAAGTAAAGAGAACTAAATTCTTTATAAAAAGGGATTATATATTAAATTAAATAGGGAATCCTTCTTGGATGAGAATAATACCAAGTCCATTGCTACAAACATATCTTTTGATAGTGAAGCTCTTGGTAAAATCTAGCATAGCTAGAACAAGTGTAGTACACATATCTTGTTTCAATTCTTCAAATGCACACTTAGTAGCTTTTGTCTAAGTAAAATCATCCTTTTTCAACATAAATATCATTGGAGCTATAATATTCCCATAATCCTTGACAAACTTACAATAGTATCTAGTCAGCCCCAAAAAACCATGGAGGTTCTTGAGTGTAGAAGGATGTTTCCAATGTATCATGGCAACTATTTTTTAAGGATCTACCCAAAACCCTTGGGCTAAAATAATATACCTAAGATACTCCACTTAATCCTATCCAAAATTAAATTTAGACTATTTTTCATAAAGATGATGGTAAAAAAGAAGTTGTAGTGTGATCTTTAGATGTTGGAGATGTTCAAACCATGTTTTAGTATAGATAAGGATATCATCGAAGAAGAATAGAACTAATTTCTGTAAGTAGAGCCATATTATTTTATTCATCAATGCTTGAAATGTTGAAGGAGCATTAGTGAGGCCAAAGGGAATGACTAAAAACTCATAGTGGCCATCATGTACGTGAAAAGTTGTCTTAGGGATATCATCCTCATAAATATGGATCTGGTGATATCCAGAGCAAAGATCTAACTTGGAGAAATAATTAGCACCATGAATATCATCAAGAATCTCATCAATAATAGGGATGAAGAACTTATCCTTGATTTTGAGGTGATTAAGTGCATGAAAATCAATGTAGATGTGCCATGCCCCATCTTTTTTCTAGACAAAGAGAACTAGGGAAGAATATGGGCTGGTATTGGGGTGAATAATGCCTTACTTCAGTAAGTCTCAAATGAACATCTCAATCTTAATATTTTTTTAAAATGGGTAGTGATAAATCCTAATGTTAGGAGGAACACTTTTAAGAAGGATATGAATATAGTGGTCCTCTAGCCATAAAGGTGGAAATCCCATTAGTCTGGCTATCATGATCAAGGTCAGAGGATAATTACTATTCCAAAAAATATTTAAGGCTATCATGATTATTCTTTACTTGAAAATGAGGACCCATTAGATAAGCTCTCTATTGTTTGAATGCATGTAGAATAGTCATCATCTCTTTTTGATAGATGGGTTTGAGATAATTTTTGTCCTTTAGTTGATGAATTTAAAAGGCAATGGGCCTACCCTCTTGAATGAGTATGGCACCCATACCATATCCAAATGCATCACACTCAACCATAAAAGTTTTAGAAAAATATGGATTAGTCAATATTGGGGTGGTGCATATAGCCATTTTCAGTTATTCAAATACCTTGGTAGCTATATCAATACACTAGGAGTCTTTCTTCAATAAATAAGTGAGTGGTGCTATAATACTACCATAATTTTTTACAAACCTATGATAATAAATAGTTAGCCCCAAAAATCCCCTTAGTTTATTAAGTGTCTTGGGAATCTATCACTTCATGATGGCTTGGATTTTTTTAGGATCAACTTTTACTCCCTCATGTGATACAATATGACCCAAATATTCCACTTTCAGAACTCCAAAAGCACATTTGGATGGTTTAGCATACAATTTATGTTGCTGAAGAACTGAGATTACCTATTTCACATGATGGAAAAGGTCTTCCTAATTTTTTATATAAATAAGGATGTCATAAAAAACACAAGTATAAACTTTCTCACAAATGGCCTAAAAATCATATTCATCAAACTCTGGAAGGTCGATGGTGCATTGGTGAGACCAAAAGGCATAACCAAAAATTCATAATGGCTTTCATGAGTATGGAAGAATATTTTAGGAATTTCCTCCTCATGGATTTGGATTTGATGATACCCAGATCAAATATTTAATTTGGTAAAATTAATAACACCATGTAATTCATCTAACAATTCATTAATTATAGGAATAAGGAACTTATCTTTGATAGTGAACTTATTGAGTTCTCTATAATCTAGGCATATCCTCTAGTTTTTATCCCTTTTTTGTACCATGACTACTAGAGAAGAATATTAAATTTAGCTATGGTTAATGGTACCTACCTCCAACAAGTCTTGTACCATTTTTTCATATTCACTCTTCTATGCATAAGAATATCTATATGGTTTGATGTTGGGTGGCACACTTCTACGCTTGAGTATGATGGCATGATCATGAGTATGATTAAGAAGAAGACCTTTTGGAATGGGTCCAAAAATAACTAAATTATCATCTAATATTTTTTTTTTAACTTAGGATGGGTAGACTCCTTAGTTTATTTAACATCAATGGAAAACAAGCATGCCATAAATCTTTTAGCACCTTTTTTTAGCATCTTGGTCATCTGATGTGAACTAACCATTTGTGGATATTTAAATATTAATCCTCATAATTATACTACCTTGCCTTCAAGATAAAAATTCATGAATATTTCATGGAAATTCATCTCAATACTACCTAATGTGGTGAGCTATTATACTCTCAAAACAATGTTAGTCCCACCCATAGGAATAAAAAACATAGGAGAATCTAGAAAATAGTCCCCCATTACTAACTTAATAGTATGGAATTTTATAGAAAAATTAAATGTACCACCATAAAAAATCATAACTTGAAAATCTAGGGCTAGGTATATTAAAAAATTCAAATAGTCAACCAACTTACTATTGATGAAATTGTGTGTACTACCTGAGTCAATCAACACTATGACATTTGGTTTCTTAATAAAACCCACCACATTAAGAGTCTAAGAAGTAGAAATACCTACAAGGTCATGGAAAGAGATAGTAGGTTGAGAATATACAACTTCATCCTTGGGTCCTTCAAAACCCTCAATAGATGCCTCCTCATCTTCTTCATCCTCATCAGCCCCGTCAATGTAAAATAACTTCTTTTCATGACATCTATGACCTTTGCTCAATGTAATGTCACAACCATAACACAACCCTTTGGCACACTTTTCCTCAATTTATTACAATGTAAATCTAGTAGGTTGAGGTCATGATGGATTTGGGAAGGTGCATTCTCGATTATTAGTGAAAGGATAATGTTTGATCATCTCTTTTTCTTCTACCAAGCATACCCTTGGTATAGCTTCAGATATAGTTGTGGGGTTAAACATACAAACCTATAATTGAATACTATCTTGTAGTGCTCCCAAAAAAAGTTTAGTCAAATTTGCCTTAGTGATATCCTCCACACATATGGATAGATTTTGAAATTGATGAATATAATACTTCATTGTTCTTGTTTGTCTTAGTTTGGCTAATTGGTTAAAGTAGTTTTCAAAAACATTATCCTAATAATGAGACATCAGTTCATCAGAGAATATTGAACATGTAACAAGAGCACCATTATTTTTCTTTTGAGCAAAAAAATAATGATACCAAATGAAAGACTCAGGTTCTACATATAGAGATTCCAAAACCACCTTTTGAGAGCTAGGATTTTGGTGTAAATCAAATAGATTTTTAATTTGAGTGATCTAAGTGAGTGGATCCTTATAATCAATATTATTCAACTCTAATATTGGAAATGTAGGTTTTAACCCTATATTACAAGTGCTAGTGTTAAGAGGAGGAGGACTAGAAGGAAAAAGGATAGCATTGTTTAGTTGTAAATGAGATAAAATGGTGTCCAATTGTGTTATGATTTGGTGAAACTAATTGTTCATGCCATTAAGTTCCCCTTGTATTAATGATATTTTATTTTGTACTTGCACATCCTTTTTCATTAGGCCATATATATTTGACTGGATTTGATAAATAATATAATATTATTTAGACTCCATGTCATCCCCTAAATGAGTTTTAGGGGTTTCTTTCCCTTTCCCTCGTCTGTAGGTGTTAGGACCAGCCATACAAAG
Source organism: Torreya grandis (assembly GCA_037957365.1). Taxonomy (NCBI): domain Eukaryota; kingdom Viridiplantae; phylum Streptophyta; class Pinopsida; order Cupressales; family Taxaceae; genus Torreya; species Torreya grandis. Next base: position 211,531 of record JARHVA010002170.1, on the reverse strand, counting down.
GCTTGATGGTGAACCTTATTTTGCCTTTTTTAAACATATTTGTCCACTAAGGTTTTTAAATATTTATACCTTAAATCATAAATATCAAATAATAAACCTAAACTAACTTTTTCCAAGGTTTCTAAAAATATAAAAAAAATTGAAAAATTATACAAATTGTGAGCTATGGGGTAAATTTATGAAAAATAATGGTGATAACTTTTGAAAAGTAAATATAAATGATATTAAATTTTAATAGAAAATTAATTTCATTATTTCTAAACTCTAATAAAAAAATTGTAGATAAACTCACACCCATTTGCAAGATATATACAAATTTCAAGATCTAGGGTTTTTGACCTTATTATGGCCCAAATCGATGGTTTGATACCACTTGGAATGATATTAATTAACCAAATAAGAATATATATAGTATTATATCATAATGATATGAAAATATAATATAAAATATGAATAATAGATAAGCCACTTTGAGGGGGCAACCTTCTAAATGCTTTCAATAAGAATGAATACTCAAATATGATGATGAATAACTAACCCTACCTCATATATATAGTCTACAAAGGCCATGTGCCACCCATATGCCAAACTAATAAGTATATGAATGCATAAATAAATGTAAAATAATATGAAAAAGGGTAATTCATGCCACAAGTCAATTACACATATCCCTAGACATGTTAATAGTTAAGGGCATAACATGCCCCTTCCCTTAAAAATAATGTTGTCCTCAACATTGAATCAATTTTGGATGTTGTTGAATTAATTATTCATCCTCCTAGGTAGCATATTTAGAAGGTATATTCTTCCATTTGATTAGATACTCAATAATCAGTGTAGATTATAGCTACTTATCACATGTTTGAAGGAACATTTCAGGATCAAGAATAACCCTCCCTTCCTCATCTAATTATAGTAACTCAATTTGAGTGGTATATATATATATATATATATATATATATATATATATATATATATATATATATAACCTTCTTAAGGAAATATACATGAAATACTAGATGAATGTGAGTGGATGGAGGAAATTCTAGCTTGTAGGCCACACTACCAATTTTTTGTAAGATCTGATAAGGGCCATAATACTTGGGAGATATCTTATTATCATTTTTTTGTTGCTTTAAAGACATCTAATTATATGGATACAATAAAAATAACACCCAATCACCAATTTCAAAATGCCTCTCACCCCTATGTTGATCTACTTATTTCTTCATATGATTTTGGGCCAAAGCTAAATTTTCATGCAAACTAGCAAGGACTTCCTATTGATGTTAAAGGTGTTCCTCCAATATACATACCTTTGGATGGGTCTTCAAGGGTAAAGTGAGGGATCAAATCTATAGAAGGAGACATTTTGGATGAACAATGCACTGAATTATTATACCACCATTTAGCCAAGGGAAACCATTGTACCCATTTATCTTGTTTATCTGACACAAAATAATGAAGGTACCCTTCCAAACACTTGTTTACTACCTTAGTTTGTCCATCAAATTCAGGATGATAGGATGAGATATGACCTAATTGGGTTCCCAAACATGCAAATAATTTTGTCCAAAAATTACTCTCGAATATGGGATCTCAATCACTGATAATAATCTTAGGAGTACCATGAAATTTTTGAACTATATTAAGGAAGGTATAAGCCACTGTACTAGCCACCAATGGTTGAGATAAAGAAAAAAAATGAGTATACTTTTTGAGTTTATCCATAATAACCATGATAACATTTATACCTTAAGATCATGGTAACCTTGTAATGAAATACATATATACCTCTTCCCATCATTGACTAGGGATGGATAAGGGTTGTAAAAAACCTATGGTTTTAATGGTTTCACCTTTACTTTACTGATGACCATACATTCAGCCACATACTTATGTACATCCCCCTTGAGTATTTTCCAAAAAAACTCCTTGACTCTATGATAGGTTTCTAAAAACCTTGAGTGATCACCAACTAGAGATGCATGAGGTTCTTGAAGGATTTTTGTTTGAGAAGAGAATTATGACACAGATATAATCTATCTTTATACCATAATGCATTCCCCTTCCATGTAAAATTTTTAATCCCATCAGAACCCTACTACAGATTCTAAATAAATACATGGGTAATACTATCATTCTCCCATTCTACCCTTGCTTCCTTCAACTAGTCTACTTACCAAATGATCATGGCACATAACAATGCCTTAATTGGTTTATCTTACCTAGATAGTGCATCGACCACCACATTTTATTTTCCTTTCTTGTAGACTATTTAAAAATCAAAACCTAACATTTTTGTCACCTATTTTTTTGTTCTTCATAAGATAACCACTATTCCAAAAAATATTTAAGGCTATCATGATCAGTGTTTACCTAAAAGTGTGGACCTAATAGATAAGGTCTCCATTGTTTGAATGCATGTAGAATAGCCATCATCTCTTTCTCATAAGTGGGATTGAGATGATTTCTAGACTTCATTTGATGATATTCAAAGCCAATGGGCCTACCCTCTTTCATGAGTACTGTACCCATACCATATCCAGATGCATCACATTCAACCATAATTTTTAAAAAAAAGTTGGATTAGCCAATACTGGGGTGGTGCACAAAGCCATTTTCAATTTTTCAAATGCCTTGGTAGCTATATCAGTCCACTTAACGGATTATTTATTCAATAATTAAGTGAGTGGTACTTTAATACTACCATATTTTTTGACAAACCTATGATAATAACCAATTATCCCCAAAAATACCCTTAGTTTCTTAAGTGTCTTGGCAATCTTCCACTCCATGATGGCTTGGATTTTTTTAGGATTAAATTTTACTCCCTCATGTGATACAATATAACCCAAATATTCCACTTTCTAAACTCCAAAATCACATTTAGATGGTTTAGGATACAACTAATGTTGTTCAAGAGCTAAGAGTACCTATTTCACATGATGGAAATGGTCTTCCCAAATTTTGATATAAATAAGGATGTCATGAGAAAACATAAGTAAAAACTTTCTCACAAATTGCCAAAAAATCATATTCATCAAACTCTAAAAGGTTGATGGTGCATTGGTGAGACAAAAATGCATGACCAAAAATTCATAATGGCCTTCATGAGTATAGAAGGCTATTTTAGGAATGTCCTCCTCATAGATCTAGATTTGATGATACCTAGAGTGAAGATCTAATTTAGTAAAATAAACAACGCCATGTAATTCATCTATAAAATCATCAATTATAGGAATAGGAAACTTATCTTTGATAGTGAACTTGTTGATTTCTCTATAATCTAGGCACATCCTCCAATTTTTATCTTTATTTTATACCATGACTATTAGAGAAGAATATTAACTTTGGCTATGTAAATGACACTTGCCTCTAACAAATCTTGTACCATTTTTTCAATTTCACTCTTCTAGGCATAAGGATATCTGTATGGTTTGATGTTAGGTGGAATACTTCTAAGACTAAGTCTAATGGCATGATAATGAGTACGACTAAGAGGAAGACATTTTGGCATGGGTCTAAAAACAATTGAATGTTCATCTAGTATTTTTTGTAACTCAAGATGGGTAAACACCTTAGTTTGTTAAACTTCAATGGAAAACAAGCATGCCAAAAATCCTTTACCACCTTTTTTTATCATCTTGGTCATCTTATGTGAACTAACCATTTGTGGAGATTTAAATCTTAATCCTCATAGTTCCAATAGCTTGCTTTCAGAATAAAAATACATGAATATTTCATGAAATTCATCTCAATAGTACCAATGTGGTGAGCCATTATACTCCTAAAATAATCTTAGTCCTACCCCTAAGAATAGAAAACATAGGAGAATATAAAAAATAGTCCTCCATTGATAAATTAATACTATGAAATTTTCTAGAACAATTAATTGTACCACCATTAGAAATCATGACTTGAAATTTTGGGGATGGGTAGATGAAATAATTCAAATGAGTAGCCAACTTACTATTGATGAAATTGTGTGTACTGCCTAAGTCAATCAACATTATGACCTTCCATTTCTTAATAAAACCCATGACCTTAAGATTGTGAGGAGTATAAATACATGAAAGATAATGATAAGAGATAGTAGGTTGAGAATCTACACCTTCATCCTTAGGTCCTTCAAAACCCTCCACAGATTCCTCCTCATCTTCTTCATCCTCATCATCCCCTTCAATTTAAAATAACTTCTTTTCATCACATCTATGACCTTTACTCCATTTATTGTAACAAACATAACATAACCCTTTAGCACACATTTCAATTTATTGTAGTGTCAATCTATAAGTTGAGGTCATGATGGATTTGGGAAGGTACATTCCTAATTATTAGTGAAAATATGATGTTTGATCATCTCTTTTTCTTCTACCAAGCATGCACTTAGTATAGTTTGGATACAATTGTGGGTTTAAACATATGAACATCTAATTGACTACTATATTCTAGTCCACCTAGAAAAAGGTCAGTCATATTTGAATCAGTGATATCTTCACATATAAGGATAGATTTTGAAATTGATGAATATAATTCTTCACTATTCCTATTTGTCCTAGTTTGGCTAATTGGTTAAATTATTTTCTATAAAAATTATCTTTATAATGAGACATCAATTCATTAGAGAATACTGACTATGTAACATGATCACTAATTTTCTTCTTTTGAGAACAAAACTAATGATACCAAATGAATGGCTCATGTTCTAGATATAGAGATGCCACAACAAGCTTTTTAGAGCTAGGATTTTGGTTTAAATTGTATATATTTTCAATTTTAGTGATCCAAGCAAGTGGATCCTTACCATCAAACTTGCACAAGTATACTTTTGCCAACATCAATTTTAACCCTATATTATTAGTGTTAGTATTAAGAGGAGGAGGGATAGAAGGAAATAATGCAAGGTTATTTAGTGATAAATGAGATGAAATTTTATCTAATTGTGTCATGATTTTATGCAACTTATTGTTCATTCCATTAAGCTCCCCTTATATTATTGATATTTGAGTTTGGACTTGAACATCCTTTTGCATTAGGCCATGTAGATTTAACTAGAGTTGAAAAATAATATTAGATGATTTAGACTCCATGTCATCCTCTAAAAGAGTTTTAGGGGTTTCTTGCCGTTTCCCCCATCCATAGGTGTTAGGACCAGCCATATAAAGGCTTGATGGTGAACCTTATTTTGCCTCGTTGACCCAAATTTGACCACTAAGGTTTTTAAATATTTATTCCTCAAATCAAAAATATCAAAGACTAGACCCAAAATAATTTTTTCCAAGGTTTCCAAAAATATTTTAAAAATGAAACATTATACAAATTGTGAGCTATGGAGCAAATTTATGAAAAATAATAAAATAAAGATAATTTTTGAAAAAAAGATTCAAATGAACTTAAATTTTTATGGAAACTTACTTGAATTATTTCTCAACTCCAATAAAAAAATTATAGAGACATTCACTCCCTTTTGCAAGATATATCCAAATTTCAAGATCTAGGGTTTTTTACCCGATTATGGCCTGAATTGATGCTCTAATACCATTTGAAATGATATTAATTCACAAAATAATAAGGTATATAGTAATATATCACAATTATATGAAAATAGATCATAAAATATGAATAATATACAAGCCACTTCAAGGGGCCAACCTTCAAAATGCTTTTAGTAAGAATGACTACTCAAATATGATGATGAATAACTAACCCTACCTCCTATATATAGTCTAACAAGTCCATGTTACACCCATATGCCAACCTAATAAGTATATAAATCATAAATAAATGTAAAATAATATTTAAAAGGGTAATTTAAGCCATAATTCAACTACACATATCCCTAGACACACTAATGGTTAAGGGCATAACAAGACATGTGCATACCTTTGCAAAATGGTTTGTAGATCAGGAGTAGTGGAGACTATTGATGGTTTCATTTGAATGGAATAGATCTAGGTAATGATGACATGTAAATTATTCTTAAGAAATGTTTCCATGTGATGTGAACTTATGATGCTGAGTATCATGGATATAAGCCTTTCAATGTGTGTTTTTGTCTATTATCTGAAAACTACAACCAAAGTTTAACAATCCCATAAGATGGGTTTAAGTGTGCATAACCAATAGGCTCCAAAAACAACATCACATCCACCTAAGGGAAAGGAAAACATGTTAGAGCACAAGCTATAATCTTTAATAGAGATAAGCACATTATGACACTTCTATTTTCAAGGTAATGTGCCCTCATTGGAAATCATGACTTCAAATTTGGAGCAAGGATGGATAAAACAATTAGATTGTTTGGTTATTTGAGGGTCAATGAAGTTATGATTGATACCTAAATCAATGAGTATTATGAGAGGGAGATTATTGAAGTAACACCTGACCTACATGGTTTGTGGGGTAGTGACTCTTACTAAGGCATGGAGAGAGATCTCTGGTTGGTTTTCTTAAGAATCAGGTTCCACAACCGATTAAGCTTATTCTAGATCATATATTATATCATGAACATCTTCCCAATATTTAGTTTTAGGTGGAGAGTCCACATATAATAATTAGATATTTTTCTCGACACATCAATGTACCTAATTGAATTTAACATCATAATTATAACATAGCCCTTTTTCTCTACAAGCTTGTATCTCTGCTTCAGTTAAACACTTTATAATAGTGGTTCTAGGGGATAAAATTGTGTGAGATCATTATGGAGATATATTTTTGAATGGAACAAAATTATATTTGAATCATTATTGAGTTGCAATCTTATCATGTATATACTTAGCCAAATCTAAGGCTAACCCTATGATGATTGTGTTGAGCCAAAACATTTTAACCTCAAATCAATTACACCCTTATATCCAATAACAAAACAACTCTTAAAGAATTAATTAGATAATCCCTCTATGTGATCGGATATTTTTTCAAAATCTATTTGATAGTCTCTCACTATTCCTATTTGGAAAAGTTTAATGAGTGCTCTAGTGAAGTCATCAAAAGTAATAGGGCCAAACAGTTGTAAAAAGAGGGTGAAAAAATTGGTCAATATGGATTCATCATGAGCCTTGGTATACCAATAATACCATTAAAGGGCTTCAAGTTCTAAGTGAAGGGATGCAAGTGGAACCTTGTTAGCATCAAAAGTATTATGCAGACTAAAATATTATTCTGTTTGATAGATCCATCTAGTTGAATCTACAACATTGAGTAATATTAATCTTCAACCCATGATAATTATTGGAATTAGAAAACCTAATGTCTGAAGAAGACTCTATATGTCCTTTGTTTTTCATGATGGTATGTTAAAGACTGAGGGTAAGAATTTTTTCATCAATATCTTTGATGTGGGTCTTGAGGGTGGCAATTTCATCCTCAATGTTTTTTGCTCCTATTCAGGTTACTACCATGACCCAAACAATATATTTTTCTTTTGCAATGGATAGGAAAGCTAGATTTAAGACACATTTAGTAAGGAAAGTTTTAAATTTGGGCAAAAATGGAAGGGGTAAAGGAGCTTTTAAGAGTATTTTTGCATAGTGGGAGTATTATTGACAAAGGTGACAGAAATTTTAGGAGTGAAAATGAAAAAATTAGAAAATTTCTCAAAGATGGATAAAGGAGTAGAAATATATGATGAATATAGTGGAAACATTTCAAGGCAAATGGACAAAAATAGAAGTTATGGCAAAACCTAAGAAAAGGGAAAATTGTGATTTGTGGGAATTGAGAGTGGAATTAAAATATGGGACCTCAAAGAATAAAATGTAAGGAATGGAATTTCAAGTGTCTAGATAAATTTTTTGGATAAATGAGGCTACAAATGGAGATATATTACAAAAAAATGAAAAAATAATTATCATCAAGAGAGTTTTTGGTTGAGACTAGAGTTTAATACACTTTTTATGCAATTAGAAATGCATCATGTCTATAAGTCAATCCTAGCTAGAATATATATCATACCATAAACTTCTAATTGGGGATAATTTTTTTAAAAGGGAACATGACCAATATGGGGATCCACTAAACCCAATTAGGGGATCTTTTACCATAATACACAATGCTAGGGAGGGTTCTAAAGCCTCAAGTCAAGCACAACCACACAATAACCCTAAGGGGGTCCTGAGTTTTGATATCTCACCTAAACTAATAATAAGTAAAGTAAATATAATCTAGTGATCACCAAATCTTGTGGTACAAAGTGGGGGTTAGAAACAATAAAATTAAATATACATAAGATACGTATACTCACATAAATGTATATGGAATGCTAATAGAGGGAAGATAAGTAAAAATGCATATCTATCTACTCTTACAAAGGAGAAATAAAATTAGGAATACTTACCTTTGAATATGGACCCATCAATCCTCAATCTCTCCCTTGGTCAATGTGTTTCAAAAGAGGTTGTTGTGGTATGTAAGGATGTTAAGGATAAATCAACTCTAGGCTACATAACTTATTAATGCATCCAAAAGACTTCTCCACAAGACAAGATTCATATCTCTAAAAAAAGTATGGAACCCTAAGCTTTGCTTCTAGAGTGTAATGGTCAATAATTAGATGTTTGTTTTCTATTACTTCTTCTTCTTATCATATTAAATAATGGAAATGAACTTGTATAAATATGTGGATTTGACCCTTAACCCTTCTAAAAATATCAATTGATAGAGTTGACCCAGTTGACTTAACATAATTTTGGACAATAATTCACTAGGTTAGCCAAAGGCCAAATTAATACCTAAGTTAAAATAACCTAAACTATATACGGTCAACCTAGTTGACCTAGTATAGCCAAATAAAAAAAGGGATTAAGGTGAGGAAAAGGAGGATAAAATGTAGCAAAAGACTAGAGGAGGTATAACATAGAATAACAAGCTTAGGGATAATGGTTTCAAAAGACAAGCATGTAGATAACAAAAGGCAAAAGGGAAAATAATCCTATGAATCATTAATGGTCTACCCACCCCCTTACTAGTGTATCCCTTAAGGCATTAAATCAAAGAGATTGAGACTAGATGGGTTCTTGTAAGATAAAAAGTGTCAGTAAGTGATAAAAGTTTGAAAAAATAATGTGTATACACACTCAAATAATATACACAACCCAATTCATCCTCTCATAATGGGAAAATAATTTTCAATCATAGGCTTCTCAATGTCCTAATCTTACAATTACATATTTACTTATGGTGAGTTCCCTATTTAACAAATTTATAGAGGGTGTACAAAGGGTAAAGAATAAGAAACTTGGAGATGAGAGTGGAAGGGGATTATTTTGGAAAAAATATAAAAAGTATTCACCTTGTCTAATAAAAAGAATAAAAAATTGGGGTAGTTCCCCTACATTGAGGATTTCATAAGGATGATTTGGTTGAGCTTCATGAGGGAACTAAAATGGCCAAGAATTAGAATAATTAAGGGAACAATAACAAAAAGTACATGTTACCATATATATAGATGTATATGTAGAATGTAACATCAAAATTATATAATATTTTAGAGGCCATTTCTACAATGATAGTTGACTTAGCACCTAAGATAGTTAAAACTACCAAATTATTTAACTCTTTGAAGCAAGATGAGAATAAATTGAAACTCCTCATTGTTTATAAAAATAATAAGGCATATGACAACCTCAATTTAATGACACTATTAACGGTTACAAAATCCCTCATTTGGTAGACATAAAGGCACAAGAATCTAGAGAGTTGGTTAAAATAGGTGAGGCAATAATGCCCAAATATGTAGAGCATGAGATCCTCATTTTGTATGTTATGGGGAAATTAAAGACCTCACAGGCAAGGGACTCCATAAGTAGGCTTATAAGTAAAACCAATTTTGACAATATTATTCAATAGGATTCAACCAAATTCAAGTAGAACTTATAGGGATTAACATTGGAAAAGATTGAATTGGATTTGAATTTTTCAAGGAAAAAGGTCATTGAGGTGTAAATATTCAAGATTAACTTTATAAATACTAAAAATGAACATGGATATCTTATGGAACAAGTGAACATGGTACACAGACCTTTATAGTTGAACATGGATATTATTATATATCATTATTACTTTGGTGGCAATTATTTTCAAGATTTTTAAGTAAGAAGAAATTTTATTCCTCAACTTCTATTTCAGCTCAAGTTATAACTTTAATATCTCCAACAACAAGCAGTTCCATGCAATCACCCAATAAGCCTTAGTTAAAGGATAATTTTGTGTGTATTCATGTAGATAAGTCTAATATTTTTAATTATAGTTTACTTACACTTAATACATAAATTTAAAATTTTTAATAAACTATTTTTAAGCATGCACATGTTGCATTACATTATACAATCTAACTTATTTTGATGTAGTTGTAGTTAACTATAAGCATGCGCACATGAAGTTTTGATACTATAAATAAAATTTAAGTTATAATTATGTAATGTAACTATGATTTTTCATGGACTTGGAGGATGAGGTGATGCCTCCCTAATTATATATATTTATGTAAATGTGCATATTAAAAGTTGAGATTTTTTTTTATCAATATAAGAAGAAATCAATTTTATTTTCATCCAACTATGTCAGTGTACTTTCCTTCCATCTCTTTGTAATTGATGTTATATTTTCTTGGTGGAATTACAATAATTTTAAGTGTGAAAAATATATGGATAATTGTTTATGTTATCGTTGATGCATATTAATTATATATGCACAAAAGCTATTGAAAATTTAGTAGATATCATTGATTTTAAGTAATTGGTTATCTGTGTTATTATTCTAAAGTGTGCATGAGTGTTTTTCATCTGGTATAGTATTCTAGGTGTGTACCATAGCTACCCTATATATATTTTCTGGTCAAATCCATTATATCTTAGTTAAGTTTGTGCAATAGTAAATCTAAAAAGAGTAACCTTCAGTTAAGACCATTGAGTTTCCTTATAATTTTCCCCAAACTTCTTGATTGTGTTTTCATGTAAGTGTGAAACAACTACAAAAATCAAGGATTAGTCCTATAAACACTTTTTCATAAATTAACCAACCCTCTAAATGACCTCTTGAGATCCATATAACCTTGTTTTTTCCCTACCTTTCCCTCCTTTGAAATTTATTTGATTGAGATCTACCCATTATAAAATAGATTCCATCCACTCATCCAACTCACTTAGGTTCTAATTTATTTACTATAGTTCATTTTACTATAATTAAACCTATTCAACAACCTACATGTTCAACCTACTATTACACCATGAGGTTATTTAACCAATATCTTCAAATTGTGCCTTAGAGTGGAGTTTACCTCCATTAAGATCCTAAAATGTTAGAGGCTACCTTATTAAATCTAGGGATGTGCACAAGACCCACATCAACAAGAAAACATTGGAATTAGAAGAAGGTAATCTTATGTGCCTTCACTAGTGAGAGGCTATCTCTTATGTTTGAATTGAAATGGAGACACCTAAGATAGTTACTAGGTCTAGTGCCTAAGCCATTATTTTATTTTCCCCTTTGTCAGCACATTGAAGGGATAGATCTATACCAGTTGTTCATAATAAACCTTGAGCCAAGACACCTTCTTGAATAAAAAATATCCATCCCATTAATCATCATATGGCCTAATAACTTTGGTTAGTTTGATTTTTCATTACCATCCTAGGGGATGTGCATAATTTACCTAGGAATCTAGAGAAGTATCTACCTTCTTTATCCCCTTTAGGAGGAAAAACTACACAGGAACACGTCAAGTCCTTCAAGGTTGTTTTAAGGTTAATGAATTTTACTAATGAATATATTCAAAGAAGGATTTTACCATTTTACTTTAAGGATGCTACCTATTATTGATACCTCAACCTTCAAGAGAGCTCAATTAATTCCTAGAATGCATGTTAGAGCACTTTTATTGCCCAATTTAGACAAGTTACCAAGCTTATCTTGGTATATCAACATTTCACCAGTATGAAGAGGGATCCTAATGATCCAATTTGATCTTTAAAAATGAGGTTTTAAAACATGTACACTTGGTTTAGCCGAGTGTATATATCATATAGAGCATTAGAATTAGAGATGTAAAAGAATGCCTTGGACATAATCACTAGTCTTCCTATGAACAAATGATATTGACACCACTATGGATTTAACATATGAATAGGATATCAATATTGATCAATAGTTGAATCCTCAAGTACTAGGAACTCCCAATAGTAATTCTAGTTTCCTAACCCTAAATCCAATGACTCATGTTAATTAAAATGTTTGTAAATTCAACTAGAATCATTTATATGCATTGCCTCCTCTAATTCAACAAATTACAAATCATAAATATGGATATATGAATATTCATGAATAGAACCAACATTCAATTCTATATAATACTAAAATTGCATAGGGTGAAAATTCTACCAAAGTAGAATTGGAGTCTATATAAATAATGGCCCATAAATTAAACAATGACTTTTTGAACATGTAGAGTGTAAGTGCCCAAAATTTCACTTAAGTAATTGGGCCCTTATCAAGTAAAATTTTTTAATTCCTCTTGAGTCAAGTATCAAATCGTAAGTCTTTATCCATATTCCTACTTTCTAGTGTTCCTTTGAAAGGTCAAATTCAAGATTAATCAACTAAGTGTTATTTGGTCTTCACTTGGTATGTATGAATCCCTTAGAATTATTTTAGAATTTTTGTGTGAACACTTTGCTTGATTCAAAGAAGTCTTTAGGATTTTTGTCTTGGAAAAAAAGACTGAAGACCAATTTATGTTGAGAAAAATGTTTGTATAAAAATCTTGAAGGAATTCCATCAGACATTTTGTCTATAGTAAAAAAGTCTACGAGAATTGATTTTATTCATGGAAAATTTAAAGTCCAAATGCTTCAGGGATGTGTTATGCAAAAGGGGTTAATACTTATTTGTTTTAGACTTTTTATCAATGGAAAAAAGTTTGTAGGTCTATTTCCTTTAGGAAATTTTCTCGTGTAAAAATACTAATGAAATTAATCTATTTTGACAAAAATGTTAAGTCCAATTTCTTTGAGAAAAATACAAGGATCAATTTTTTTAGTGATGTTTTTTCATAAAGAATATCAAAAACAATTGTCCCAATGAAGATAAAAATGGCAAAGGCTAAATTCTTGTAGGGATTTTATCCATGACAAAAATTCTAAAAGGGCTATTTCCTTCGAGTATCTTTCTCATACAAATAAGTCTAATAAAGTTTAAATCTCTCAAGAAAAGTGTAAAGTCAAAATTCTTTAGGGAAATTATATCAAACACTTTATCTAAGATAATTCTCTTGAAAAAGTACCTGAATGGATTTATTTCAAATCAAGAATGCCTAAGATAGATTATTGCAAAGAAATATTGCATAACAAAAGGCTTGAGATTTTTTTTGAAGACCAAAGGGTTGATGAAAGTATGAATATTGAAGACAAAATATTTGATAAGAAAATCCCTAAATAAATTGCTTGAATTATACATATGATGGTCTCACAAACATTTTTTTATTTCAAAAGGAGGTGGATCCAATGACATGCATTAATGTATAACAAGATGATTTGATGATGCTTGGTCAAAGCTAAATAGTCAAAGAAACCTAGGATGAGTGAGATGGAAACAAGTGTCATCATCATGGTACCCTAGAAAAAATATGATATGGTGTAGAGTAAATAACTAATCCCTATGGATAGAGATTAATGGTCCATGCTTGATCCATGCTGATGAGATCAATGTGTGTGTGTTGATGGTGGAATATTTAATGAATGTCTAAGCAAATCAAAGACCACCACATGGTGAGAATACATTAGTCTAGCAGAGTAAACATTATAGGGTGCAAAGAGCTTGTAGGGCTACCAAGTTGTATGAACTCAAGGCCAAAGATAACTAGCAACCAATAACACTTGGTATTTTAGATCAAGATCAATGGTTTACATTGATCTGTGCACACACATATAAAAACATGAGCTAAGATGGAATATTCAAAGGGATCAAGACCAATAAGGAAATTAAATGTGTATTAATATGAAACATTGTTAAATTTTAAGGATTAATGAGTACAATGCCTTGGTGGGAGCACATAAGTACCAAGACAATTTAAAGGGATCTTCCCAAGGTAATTCTCCTCCATGGGAGAGAAATTATAGGTCTATAAATCCAAGGTGTCCCACTCTAAAGAAGATCTCTCAAGCAACCATGGATCTAGAATGTTCCCATGTCATCATTATACGAGTAGGTTATTCCATGGCATGCATGAAGGGAAAGGAAACTATTTAGGATGTCTTAGATATGCAAGCAGGTGGTCTAAGGCATCTTTAAGAAGCTAAAATAAATACAAATGGTTTGTTTGCTTCTAGTATGAATATTCACCTTCTATCTCATCTAAAAATACTTATAGCCAAGAAAATTAAGGGCTTTGTTTTAAATCTCCATCATTCCTTATAAATCATGTTGCAACAATCCTTTTCCTTGTAGTTAAATAAAGATGTTAAGCATAGTAAAGGAATCTTTTCCATCTAAGAGCATCTTGGTAGGACTTTGGAAACTATATATTTGAAATGGGTAAAAAAATTATAAATGGAAGGCTTGCCTTCTATTCAAAGGGGTTGGTTGGCCATTGTGTTGGTTTTTGTTTTTCACTAAGTATAGGCTCTTCCAAATTTTGGGATTATGGCTATGTGTGTATTTTTCCTCTCTTGCTAAGGTGGTTGAATTTTTATATTCATTATCAAGCTATGAGAGAATATTTATATGTCTCGCCTATCCAAAATGGAGAAAATTCACCATGCTTATCCCCATGGCAACATTTTCAAACAATGATGTATCTAAACTTTTCTTGCAAATTTAATGGAAAATAATTGTGGTTCTTAATATTTCCTTTTGATGAAGTGTAGTGATGTGTTTTGAAAATGTTTTTTATTGGACATATTTTTCTATGGCCATTACTAGTTATTCTCTTAGGCTTAGATCTACCTTATAAATCCCTTTCTACATTATGTTTGGAAATATGTTACTGAATAACATGTTAGGGTACCCTAGGTTTATAGATCAAATGGGAAAAATTATATGAAATTCTAGTTTCAGTGTATGTTCTAGGATTTCAATATAATCTAGGTATGTTCATTTCATTGGCAGTAATGGATGCAAAACACTCTTGGTAGTTCCCCTTAGATTTTAAGTTAGCTTATATGCATCTTTGTAATTAGTGCCATCATGAATATTGTAAGAATTTAGGTTGTTTCAAAACCATAATACACCATCCCTTTTTTTTATTATCTAACTTGTCTTCACCCTTTACTACCCTACAAATAACACATCCTTTGCATACTATAAGTGTTATTTGCCTATAGATGCATAAATATTACATACTTAACATGTGCCTACATTTTGTGCTTCAAAGACCTAGTATTGTAGTCTTCCTCTCATCCCCTTGTTATTGAAGATTCTATATAGTGGATATCATAGTCTCTTTCCTATCTATCTTTAGTATCTTGTATTTGACTTAGAGCATTTGTGCATTCTGTGTGACAACCCTTCCCAAGTAGAGTATACATGTTGGGTTGTACCCTAGCTAGATTTGATTTTTACCCCAATAATCCCCATAGAGATTAAATTGAATAATACCTACATGTGAGTAACTTACCCCATAGGTCCTCTCACCTTGGTTTAGATAGAGCCAAAAGTAGCAAGGAGATTACCATACCCTTTGTCAGTGCCTCTTAGTCATTTTCTATGTGTGGTTCATTCTAAATTCCAAACCCTTCCCTAACTACAATGATATACTAGTGAGTTTTTCATCTTTGTTTAACATTTTCCTCAAGTTTTCAAGGCTAAGCATATGCGGTTTACATTTAGGAACCAACACTTTTATGGTGCCATTTTTAGGGATTAAATTGAAGTTCAGGTCACTTGTGTTATTGGGGACTCTTGCAAAGAGATAGAGCTATAAGTATTTTCATGTTGTGAATTTCTCTACTACTATTTACTATAATTGGACTATCTTGGTTTTCAACACTACATCACTCCCACTAGGGACATGCCAGGAATTATTGAGGCTTGATAATTGACATTAGCTAGGTTTATTGCAAAGAGATATTAAAGTTAAATGTTGGAAGGTCCTTTTTCTCCTTTTGACACTATTCTAAATAAATTTAGTGTCTTTACATTTCATCTCAGCAATAAGATTTAGAAATTTTAATTTTAGCATGTATCACAATTTGTTCATTAATTGTTACACTCTATAATTTTGATTTTAATGGTGACTCATTTTTAACATCTAGTTTCAAGAAAGATCAGTGCCTATTTTGAATATCTTTATTAAGTTTCAACTTTGAGTATTTTATTATCTATAAATATAGAGGGATTGAGGTCATACTTCAAAGGTGACTCATCTAAGAACTTTGTCTCACCACTAAGTTTTCATCAAAGATTAAGTAGACAAGTTTGAAGGCTGAAATGGAAGTGCATGATCTATTAAATGCCAAAGTAAATGTTATAAACTTTGATTTTGACATTGATTAATGTGACAAGTGCTTCCTACTACATCTCCTATGTGATACTATTGACCTAAGTGATGAAAATGTGAATTATCTAGAGTATGTGTCATCCAAATATGATATTTTTATGTTGAAATTTTAAAGTCCCAAATGTAAGTTTTCTACCTCCATTGAAATGATGATTGATACTACTACTGATCAGTTTTGGAGTGTAGTCAAGAGGGTCTTGACATATGAGTTTGCTTGTGATGATAGTATGAAACAAGCAAGTGAGTTACCCAATCATGATATAATTGAAGATTTAAAGTCTAATTTGAAAGAAGTGTTCGACATGGATGTAGAATTAGGTGACTCTATTGGGAATGTGGATGTTGCTGAGAAAATAGATATTCTTATTGTTAGGTTTGACAATAATAAGGGTGTTATTTGGAAAATGTCACTCAGTGAAGGTGGGGTTATCTTCTATGCCCTTGAGGATGAAATTTTTTAGACTTCTTTCAAGTAGGACTTTGAGTACACAAATGATGTTGATGATATTGATGTACTCTTACTTGGTACTGATTTGATTTTAGTTAAGAAGCAAGCATATTTATATCTACTAAAAAGGTACCAAGTTCTTTTGGTGTGATCTTATCTAGATTTGAGATCATGTAAAGAGTATTTGTCTCAACTTTTAATCCTATCACAACCTAGCAACATACCTTTTAGGCAAGTGCATAGATTGGTTTACTTCATCTTGGCCACTGAGCTACTAGAAAAAGTAAAAAGATTAAGGGATGGTAAAATTTTAGAGCTGCTAGTTAATGACAAGTATCGAAACATTTCCTTAACTAAGCTTGTATCTATGTGCATATTATATTGTGTTTTGTTATATTATCCTTCTATTTCCTTGTTACCCCTCTACTTTGGGCTTTGTTTATATAGTTATTTTTCATTACTTTTGTTGTGTGTTTATTCTCAGATCCTCCTAATCTTATTTTTTCTAGTCTACCATGTTTCTTTAAACCTTCATGAGTATTTATGGTAAAATTTTAAGTCTTGACTCTTTGACCTAATGGATTGGCACCTGGTCTTATGTTTTGGGTTTCTTTGAACACCTATAGGGGGTTTTCATCCCCAAGTGGGAGCCAATGTTAGTGACCAAAATTACACTAGAGAAATTGGGCCCTTGTCAAGTATAAATGCCTAAGTCCTCTTGAGTTGAGTATTAAATCCTAAGTCTTTAGACATATTATTGTTTTCTAGTGTTCCTTTAAAAGGTCAAATTCATGATTAATTGCCTAAGTGTAATTTAGTCTTTACTTAGTATGTATAAATCCCTAAGAAAAATTTTAGACCTTTTGTGTGAACACTTTGCATGATGCAAATAAGTCTTCAGAATTTTCATCTTAAAAAAAAATCTTGAAGACCTATTTACATTGGGAAAAATATTTGTACAAAAATCTTGAAGGAATTTCACTGGGCATTTTGTCCTTAGAAAAAAATTCTGAGATAATTGATTTTGTTTGAGAAAAATGTAAAGTCCAAATACTTTGGGGAAACAATTCAACAAAAGGGGTGAAGACTTATTTGTTTTAGACTTTTTTCTATGGAAAAAATTATATAATTCCATTTCCTTTAGGCATTTTTCCCATGCAAAAATATTGACAAAAGTCATTTGTTTCAAAAAAAATGTTAAGTTAAACTTCTTTGAGAAAAATGTAAAGCTTATTTTCTTTGGGGAAATTATCTTAGACAATTTTTTTGAAACAATTATCCTAATGAAGAGAAATTTTTTGAAGGCCTAATTCTTATAGGCATTTTGTCTGCAACAAAAATTATGAAAGGGCTATTTCCTTTGGGCAACTTACCTTCAAAAAGAAATCTGATAAAGTTCATATATATTAGGAAAAGTGTGAAATCAAAATTCTTTGGAAAAATTGAATTAGTGATTTTATCTAAGATAATTGTCATGTCAAAGTGCCTAAAGGGATTGTTGTAGAGTAACAATGATAAAGATAGATTGTTGTGAAGAAATGTTGTGGGACAAAAGGCCCTAAAAATTTATTATGAAAACCAAAGGGTTAACGAAAGCGAAAATGTCAAAGAGAAAAGATCTAACAAGTAAAATCTCTAAGAAATTTTCCCAAATTATAGGTATGATGGTCTCACAAATGTTTTTTCATAGGAATGCAAACATCAATTTTATGCCTCAACAAGTAGTTGTTTGATTTTAAAAAGAGGTTGATCCAATGATATGTGTTTACATAAAGTAGGATGATCTAATGGTGCATGATTAAATCTAAATAATCAAATAAACCTAGGACAAGTGAGATGGTGACAAGTGTCGTCATTGTGGTACCCTATCATAAATTTGATAGAGCATCAAGAAAAGAATTAAGACCTATGGATAGAGATCAATGGTGCACATTTGATCCATGTCAATGAGAAAAATGATGCATGATGATGATGGATTATGTAATGAATCTCTAAGAAAATCCAAGACCACCACATGAAAAGAACACATTGGCCTAGAAGAGCTGACATTATAGGGTGTAAATAGCTTATGGGGATACCAAGTGGAACAACCTCAGGGTCAAAGATAGTTAGAAGCTAATAAAAATTGGTATTTTAGATCAATATCGATGGTCCACATTGATCCATGAATATAGATCTAATGGCATGATCTAAGATGGAATGTTCAAAGGGATCAAGACTAATAAGGAAAAAACACATGTCCTAATATGACAAATGGTTAAATGTTAATGATTAATGAGTAGAATGCCATGATAGAACCACATAAGAACCAAGACAATTCAAAGGGATATTTCTAGAGGAATTATCTTCTATGGGAGAGAAATTTTAGGTCTAAAAATCCAAGGTCAACCACTCCAAAGAAGACATCTTGAGAAGCCATGGATCCAAAATATTCCCATTCCATCATTGCAAGAGCAAGTTGTTCTATGGCATGCATAAAAGTAAAGGCAACTATTTAAGAGGTTCTAACTATGAATCCATAGCATCTTTAGGTAGTTCTTCATAAAGACAAATGGTGTGTTTCCCTCCACCATGAATATTCTCCTTTTAGCTCATCTAAAAATATTTCCATCCAAGAAAATCAAGGGGTTTGTTATAAATCTCCATCATTCCTTGTAAAGGTATTTGTAACAATGATTGCCCTTGTAGTTACATAAAGATTTTAGGCATGGAAAAGGAATATTTTCTAACTAGGAGCACCTTGGTAGGGCTTTAGTAATTATAGATTTGAAATGGGTAAAAAATGTATAAATAAAAGTCTTACCTTTTATTCAAAGGGGTTGGTTGGTCATTGTGTTGGCCATTATGTTCATCTTTATTTTTCTCTAAGTATAGGCTCTTCTAAATTTTGGGATCATGGCTATGTGTGTATTTTTACTCTCTTTCTAAGGTGGCTATAACTGTACAACCATTAATTAGATCTAAGAGAATATGTATATATCTCCCCTATCCAACATGGAGCAAATCCACCATGATTGTACCCATGGAAACATTTTGAAACAATGATGTATGTAAAATTTTCTTGGAAAATTAATGGAAACTATTTATGGTTATTACTTTTTCCTTATGATAAAGTTTAGTGATGTTTTTTTCAAATGTTATTGATTAGACATATTTTTCTATGATCATTATTGGTTGTCATCTTAGGCTTAGATCTAGATTATAAATCCCTTTTTGTATTATGTTTGGAAATATGTTATTGAATAACTTGTTAGGGCACCATAGGTTTATGGATTCAATGAGAAAAAGTATATGAGATTATAGTTTCTATGTATGTCCTAGGGTTTTAAGATTACTTGGGTATTTTGATTTCATTGACACCAATGGATGTAAATCACTCATTGTAGTTCCCCTTAGATTTTTAAGTCAATTTTTTTTACATCTTTGCACTAAGTGCCATCACAAATATTACAAGAATTCATGATATTTGAAAACCACTAGCACACCATCCCTTTTTATTATTATCTAACTTGTTTGACCCTGTACTACATTACAAATCACACACTCTTTGTATACTATAAGTGTTATTTTCCTATAGATGCATAAATATTACATACTTAACATGTGTCTACATTTTATGCTTTAAAGACCCAACATTGTAATCTTCCTCTCATCCCCTTATTGAAGATTCTATAGAGTGAGGATTTTAGTCTCTTTCCCATGTATATTTAGTAGCTTGTATTTTACTTAGTGTATTTTTGGATTTCATGTGACAACCCTTCCTAGGTGGAGTGTACATGTTGGGTTGTGCCCTCCATAGATTTGCTTTTCACCCCAATAATCCCCATGGAGATTGAATTGAAGAATACCTCTATGTGAGAAAGCTACCCCATAGGTCTTCTCACCTTGGTTCAGATAGATCTAGAAGTAGTAGGGAGATGACCATACCCTTTTTCAATGCCTCTTAGTCATTTTCTATGTGTAGTCCATTCTAGATGCCAAACCCTTCCCTGGCTACAATGACATACTAGCAGGTTTTTCATCTTTGTTTTCCATTTTATTTAAGTGTGTAAGGCTAATCATATGATTTATATAATTTGGAACCAATAGAACCAAAATTTAGTTCTATCTAATACTATAATTGTATAGGGTGATGATTTTACTAAAGCAAAACATGAGTCTATACAAATAATGTACCATAAATTGAATAATGACTTCTTAAACATGTAGATGAATATGGGTGATGATATTGGATAGATTCATAAAAAAAATTTAGGGTTTAAAATATATAACAAACCTTTCAATTCATCTAAAAATAACACAAATAAGTACTAGCTGAATAAGTTACCAGTTATCAACTTAGTAGAAACAACTCTACCCAATGGGTGTAGAGTCTATAATATATCACAACATGGTGAAATTGAATGTGTATAACTATATGAAACATTTAGGAATATTCTAAATGGAGATGGTAAGGCAAGACTTGATTAACAATCCACCAGAGTTCCACACAAAAGCTAGTTCCTCAAATACTACATTGGTATTTGAAACACATGAGTATTTTTCCTAGGTGAAGATGAAAATGAACTAGCAGATAAATTTAATGAAATACATGCCTTAAAATAGTATCAAAAGGTAATTACAATATAATGAATAATATTCCTATCATAGCATCTATTCCAAACAATACCACTATTCCATCAAATCTAAGGGGTGACAACAATCCACCCCCACTAAAAAAGAATGAATAGACCGCAATTAAAGAAAACAAAAGTAAAGGTGGGTATAACATTTTTGAATACATGAATATTATTAAATCCAACATCACTCTTCATGAATTGGATCATATCATTGGATAAAAGGATCTCTTATGGAGGCCAATTATATAGAAGTCAACTATAGAAAAGATAAATGTTTATCACACCAATGCCATTTATAAGAGAAAATCAAAAGTTCATCCTTTATAATTGAATATTAGAGAATTCATAAATAAAATATATATTTTTCTATTCAGTTATGTAGCATTATCCATGGTGATACCAACTTATATTTGCCAAAATATTTGGTTGACTCCAATCCCATCAAAGTGGATGGTTTTATAGCTAGATAAGATAGTGGTGCCCTTAGTAGAAGAAATAAACTATGTATGCATCTAAGTAGCATTTGATCCATGAATATAAATAAAAATTGACATAATTTTAGTGGATATCTTAGAAGGGTATAAATTTATCCTCAATAGAGACTAGTTTAAGACATAAAATGCATATGTAACAAAGGACTTCTCTCACATTTAGTTATCATGGAGAGGTGTTGAAAACTAGATTCAAGTTGATTAGGAGTTAAGAATGTGTCACCTTATTAATAAATAAAATAAAAAGAATTAATAAGTAAGATATAAATCTCCTAACCTTAGGATTTATACCTTTACTACAAAACATGAGGTGCAAGAACCAAAAGTCCATAGATCTTCCTAGTTATGGACTCTCCACTTTGACAGTGCAAAATCTAAGTATCAATAATTTGTTTTAAATTGGTGGACCCAAAAGGCAATAAATACATAGAAACATATATATTATATTTCCCTTACAAAAATAATAGAATAAATATGAATCACTAATTTGGGGATTGTATTTTTCTCTAAAACATAATGTCAAACAATTGTCAATCTATGGAAATTCAAAACTCATAGTCAATCAAGTCAAAAACAAATACCAGTGCAAGATACCAAACCTAAAGAGGTAAAAACATAGAGCCTACCATTTAAATGAGTATTTTTAGGCCTTTAATATAGTGTTTTTTCATAGAGAATAGAATCAAGTTGTTGATTTAGTAGTTACTTCAATTGCCAACTTGGCACCTTTACAATAGTCTAAGGAACAAAGATTCTCCATTAAACTAGTAAATTTTCCATTTATTCCTAAAAATTTGGAAAGTTTCCAAGTCTTTAATGATAACCAATAGATCCTCCCATTCTTGACTAACTTAGGGTAATTTGAGTCTCAAATTGATAAGAAGGAGATTAGTTACCTATGCCAAGAGGAATTGGGCTAACAAGGAGTCATTCAGCTATAATAAAATTTCCTTTCTCTCATAATGGTTTCCCTGAAAAGGAAATTT
Source organism: Torreya grandis (assembly GCA_037957365.1). Taxonomy (NCBI): domain Eukaryota; kingdom Viridiplantae; phylum Streptophyta; class Pinopsida; order Cupressales; family Taxaceae; genus Torreya; species Torreya grandis. Next base: position 188,492 of record JARHVA010002170.1, on the reverse strand, counting down.
GATATATATCCTCAAGAAAAATAATAAAAGAAGTGAAAAGTAAATGAATCTAAATTTATAAAGGAGAATTTAAGACATGAATATGACCCACACTATGTTAAAATTGGTCTCAGTTACACTCCAAAAAAAAGATAACGAGTTAATAATTTACTCACACATTACAAATATGTGATTCCATGGATGTATGAATACTTGAAGGTTTTCAACCAAAGATTCATCACCAAAATCTACATGGACAACCTCACAATTTTCTCAAAAGCCAAGACTTATCATGTAGCTCACCTACAGTCAATATCTGAAAGATGAAAAAGGTTTGACATCTCTCTAGACCCCAATAAGATCATATTTGGTGTCACAAATGGCAAGCTCTTGCATCACGTCATCACCAAAGATGGAATTGAAATTGACCCTAATAGAATTCAGGGAATATTAAAAATTCCATTCTCAAATAGAAATAAGGATTTAAAATATTTCTTTGGGAAGATAAATTTTGTGAGAAAGTTTATATTAGGATTTGTAGAAATAATTAGACTTATAAATTCAATTATTAATAAATATGGTAAAGTGTAATGGACAACAAAGGCCTGAAAGTATATTCAATACATCAAAGATGTAATATCTTAGGCCCCTATACTGATAAGTCCAAACTTCACTAAATATTTATTCTTGTATTCATTCCTTTGCTTAAAAACATACCATTATTACCATGCTCACCCAAAAGAGAGATAAAAGTGAGCATCCTATTGCATTTATGAGCACAAACTTGAAGGAGGTCAAACTAAAGTATTTCATGATAAATATTTTCCCTTGTCAAAGTGGTAAATAAATTTTGACATTACATCCTAGGGAATAAGATCATTGTCATTGTGTTGGATCCTAATTTCAATCTCACTTTGGGGCAAAATTAATTGGGATAATGTATAGGAAAATGGATGGAAAAACTATAGGAGTTTGACATAGAAATTAGGCCTACCAAAACTGTTATAGGTTAAGGCATCATTCAACTCATGACTAAGATTAACCTATGCATCATTATTTAAGAGGTTTTTAAAAACAAAGTATATAAAATGGACTAGTATAATGACATCATTTAATACTTACTCATAGGTACTTAATCCCCAAAACTCAAAAGAGAATAGAGGAAAACTTTGAGACTCAAACCAGATCATTACTTGATTATAAAAAGGATTCTCTATAGAAGGAATTATTAAGTCATCTATTTGATATGTGTATCATGAGAATAAGCTCAAAAAATTATGGAAAATTTACACTATAAGATAGGTAGTGGTCATCCCTCTAGAAATACCATGGTCAATAAAATTATCAAAATGGTTTATTACTATCCAATAGTATTCACAGATGCACATGTTCATATAATAACATGCCATGAATGACAAGTCTTGGAAAAAAGAGAAGTACATGTAATAATATCTTTATAGCATATTAGTAAAGGAATAACATTAATTCAATGGGGCTTAGACTTAATTTGGGTCATTAACCCTAATTATTTATTTGGCCATAAATTTTTATGCATTGACATAGACTATCATACATGATAGACCAAAATAGTAGCTACAAAGCATTCATGAGCATAAAATGTAATTATATTTCTAGAGGAAAATATGACAACTATATTTGGTATCCCCATTTATCTAGTTTTTAATATTAGACTGACTTTTCAATTAGTTGAATTCACTAAATGGGCACATGATAATTAAATCACCATCAAATCATCATCCAACCATTACCCATAATGAAATGGATTGGATGAATAAATAAACAAGATTATGATTGATGACATTAAACATTTAGTAGCAAATAAACCTATATATTATCAAAATCTACTGAAGTATGCACTATTTTATGATCAAACAAGATACAAGTAGGCCTATAAGGCTTTATCTTGATGGTATATAGATGACAACTAGTTTTCCCAATCATGCTTAAATTATCAACATATTAGTTTTTGTAGGAATACAATGAACCAAGTGAGAATATGGAGTCTTGATTACCATATATAATATAAATATAAGACTCAAGGACCAAATAATTATATAATTTCAATAAACATTAGGATATTCAAAAGGTAGTTTGATAGAAGACCAAAATTCTAAGCATTCAAAATATCTGACCTAGTGCTTATATGGGATAAATCTCATGAAAAGAAAGGAAAATGTGACAAGTTTATGCCATTATAGATTAGACCTTATCAGATTTTAGAGTTCATGTGGAATAATGTTTTCCATTTGAGGGACCTCCAAGGCAATGAGATGACATATCCAGTCAATGTATAGTTTTTGAAGCACTACATGGTTCTACCATCTATGGGAATCCTTGAGTAACAATAGGTATTATGGTAAAATTAGGATTATAATAGATTTATTTATTTAATAGAATATATTTACCACTTTTATAGTTAGATTCCTTGTTTCCTAGTTTAATGTTTCTTATTTTCAGCATTTCGGCATTTCATAATTCATTTCCCTGATTTCTACATTAGATGTTTTCTTTATTCTATGGAAATATAATTGCATTCCCCTATTATTATCAAGAAATTATCCAACCCATTGGACTTACTACAACATGTTCATAAAATAAAAGATCATCTTGTGGGAAAGCCCAATAAGCAAATGTACACAAATTTGTCTACTTGTAGGATTTATACCTTTATGTTTAATATATTCAAAATTTAGGGATGCAACAAGTAAATTGATCATGACCAAGCTACCACTAAATGCTCTAATCTGGTATATAAAGCCTACTCTCATTATTGTATACAAATTTTAGAAAATTTTCTCACTTTTACTAGATCAAATGTACCTATAATATTAATACTTATTTAAATAACTAACTATTCAAATGGGTGTAGCTGGTAGGGATAATTTAATAAAAATTATTCTTTCATATATAACATCTCACTATGATTTCTACTCTCCCTTTTCTATAAATATTATATAAAATAAAAATATAGCAAAATAAAGATCAAGGCATCCTAAAAATAGTGATCCATCAAATCTTTAAAAAACTAAAGGTCATCAAAGGCAAAAATCATGAAATTAGATCAATGTATCATGCATCATGAAAGAATAAGGAGGAGGAAATAAAAGGAACAAAAGTTGTCACTATCAAAGCTATGGATGCCTATTGGTAGTAGAGAAATGCCATAGCTTCCCCAAATTTTTAAATATGTTTTCTCAGAAACTAGAATGAAACCTATAGTTATCCCAAGTCTCTAATAAAATACTCACAAGGGTAAAAGGAAATCACATCCTCACACATATATCTAAGGTATGAGTAAGACAAGTATGTTGTATATGATTGTTAGGACTCAGTTTTATGTGTCTGATTCAATTATTTATTTTTGGAATGGTTCATGTTTGCTCTAGAGTTATTAACCAAATGTTTTAGGTTCTGAAATATTTAGGAGTATTTCCCCTATAAAATTCCATTTTTTGTACCCAACTTACCCCCTTTCTTTATTTTATAATAGGAACCCACTATATTTCTAAAAAGTTCTAGGTCTATCTTGAAAGTCTTATAAAGATAAATCTGTATGGGTTGCACCTAACTTATCTATTCCAAATATGTATAAACATGTTTTATTTGCTTAGGCTAATCTAATAATTATATTTGGAAATGTTTCATATATACATGTCTCAATAGATGCATAAATTGTGAAGTCTCAAATTTTGAGTAATTTGGTCTTTGAAAATTTTGTTTGAAAGCTTATCATCAGTAATTTTTAGCATTTCAAACCTATATACACCTTGACATGAAGCTACTATTTAGAGTTTTTTTTCATAGGTCTTATTTAATATAATTATTTAAATATTATGTTTTCAAATTATTCCTTCATAAATTTATTTACCGTATATCAAAATCTTCTCCAGTTTCCCTTTAGGACCCAAGTTTTCAAAAAATTTAAACTTTGACATTATGGTCTTCAGAGATTTTTTTTGTGAGACTCTTCAGAAAAAGTATTTGTTAGAAAATTCATATTTGGTAAAATCATTTGGAACCTTTTTTTGGTAAAAGTGTTTGAAAACAATGTTTGAGATTTCGGTCTTTGAGAAAGTGTTTAGAGTCTTTTGTCTTTAGAGAAATTATTCAAAACTTTTATTTGTCTCATTTTGGTCTTTGGAAAAGATGTTTAGGAATTTTTGATTGGGAGATTAATTCATTTTGAAAACACTATTTTTACATAATATCCCAATTCTAGACTATCGATATCCCCCATGGAATCGAAAACCAAAATGAAATAAATGATGAAATAACACTTTTAAAAATACAACAATATGGTATTCCTTTTAAACATAAACAATTCCTACATGGTATACCCACCAAATAAAGTGGAAAAGTTTGAATTAAACAAACAAAGCAAAGTTATAGGCATTGGACATTAATGGTACACAAATTAGAATTGAATATCGAAGATATACCAATGAATTATAAACAAATTATCTACTCATTACTAATAAGATAACTTCAAACTCACTTGTTTCCCTACCAATGAGCCCTAGTTACTAGAGTTTCAATAGTATAGTACATATAAAAGAGTTGAGATGTTAAATTAAAAACTAGAACATTGTCAACATAATAAATTATCAAAAGCATCCTCATCCAAGACATTCTAAAGATTCCTACCCCTATATAGATTCTCTATCAAGGATTCAATAGAGTATAAAGATATCATCTTTGACCCATCAATGTTAAACAATGATTACCTCAATTATTTAACATTATGGGAAGTGATTCACTAGGTTAACACACAGAATCACAAGGATAATTTGAAGCTAGATTAATGCAATTGGCTACATACCTCCTCCCCTTAAAATTCCAAGGATTGTCATTTCATATTGATGAAACATAAGGTCATGCCATGAGTTAACCTCCTACAAGACTTTTTCTTCATTGGTAAAGTGATTGGAGGCACATTCCTACACCACTTTGATCATAAGACCATCTTATCATGTATCTCAAGGGATGAATTCCAACTTTATTTATCTCTCCCCATTGCATATGCTACATATTACTTGTGCATTTTAGTTTCATGAAAGAAGGAGAAGTCAATTGAGAAAACATTAAGCAACTAGATGGTTCCTAGTGAGACTATCAATCTTAAGGAGAAGCAGTTGGTGTTTATGACTAAGTTTAGGAAGGGAATATGTATTAGTATATCCCTATTAAATAGTTTATATGAATACACAACATATAATTCTTCCACCTTGAGTGGGTTCCATTACTATACTTACTAATGATCTCAAATTTAACATTTACTCTGGGTGAGGTAATTAGTGCAAGGCTACAAGAACAAGTATTACACCAAGATAAGAGGCCCAAGGGAGGCCATTTATATATGATGTTCTATCTTGTAGATGTTATATTAGGCATACTTTATGTACATAATTGGTCACTTTGGAATCCATCTCTATATTTCACTAAAAATTATATATGTGATTTGTATTCCTTTATGTACATATACACTTATACCTAAAACATCACACACATTGTGAAGGATGTATATCCCCTAGTGTGGATGGACATCATGAGTACCCATTACCTACAAAATCCAAAATCATTATGGACACATTGTTGATCAAGGGATATTACTAATTATACCTATACTACACTATGATTAGGGTCACAAGCCACAAGGTAACACCCTTATGTCTTCCCAAATACATACTAGATAAACTAATAAAATATGAAATTGCCTATAAAATATGGTGGTGGATAGATGAAGATATGATGATTAATAAGAAGAAATCATTTCAAATATCTCACCTACTGATTATGAGAATGTGATATGTAAATTCTAAACACTTCTACAAAGCTAGTAGATATAGGGAGTAATACTCACTAGCTACACTACCACACAAGGATTGGGATCCTCATGTAAAGTATAAAATCAGATCAAATTCCTTGGTATTCCTTACCAACATGGGTCATATAGCCATGATTTCTTATTTGCCAATGATAAGGATGATGTATAGGTCAAAGAAAGGACACATATAGTTGAGTTGGTTGAGGAGCTCCTACAAATAATTCAATGGGATCCTTCTATTTCAATTTCATATTCACACACTCCAACCCCACCCATAAGAGGATGGGATACCTATAATTTTTTGGTCAACAAGCCTTATCATCCATCAAAATATTAAGGGAAACCTTCATATATAACCTCTATGGCATTAAAAGTTATAAATAAAGATCTCAGAGTGCCTAGTACTTCACTTGGGGGAGCACATGATGATCTAATTTGTCTTGATTCTTTAGATTCAAAAGGACATACATAGATAATTTCTAAATCAATCTAATATATTGATATTATGCTTACCTTAACCACATAAGAGGCATATTCCATAGCTAATAAATTTTATATCTATTATAAGATGATCTAAGGGATCACCTCCCTCTGCAAATGTCTAGTCTATTAAAGCACTATCAACAAAATGGCCATTAAGAGAGGTAGCTAGAGGTGAATCTATAGATAAGGAGGAGGATATTCAAAGGGATATAGTTTTGAGCCTTTAATAAACTAAGGGAAAATCACCACTACATGGGAAATAATTAGGTGAGGATGCATCCCCTTTAGTTTATACTACCCTAATTGTGTCTTTTGTTTACCCTTTGAATGTTGGTTCATTTGATTTTATGTCCCTTAATCCTATTGGTCTGCCTTGCCATGTGGTATCTAAATTAGTGGTTTTTTTCTTCTTAACCTAGTGTTTAACCATATCTAGTTATTCCAAAGGTAGAGGATGCTTCCTCTAACCCTAATATTTCTACTCCCCTAGCAATCCCTACTCATCCAATTATGTCTTTTATGTCCATTGCTCATGTTTTCACTATGATCACTTCTACCAATATCCCAACACCCCAAAATTTAAAAGGAAGGCAAGAAAGAAAGTTAGTGAGATCAATTTAAATATCTCAAATACATGTATCATCTAATCAAATAGGGTTTTTAGTGCCTCCACCAGTTATTCTTAAGACACCACTATAGTAAAATTAAAGAAGGCTAGAAAAAAGAAAACAACGTATACAATCCACCCACTTCCTAAATATGGTGGTGTGGATTTGTTTAAGATAATCTAGACTTTCCTTCCTGATCCACTACTTGAATATGCCTTGAAGTAGTGTTTAAAATAACTATTGATTGAGACCAAAGTCTAAGACACTCAACCAATAAACACAACCCAATTAGTCATCACATAATGGGAAACTAATATGAAATCACAAGTTTCTCAATGATGTAATCTTACAATTATAGAGTTATCCATGGTGATTTTCATATTTGACAAATCTACATGGATTTTAGAAGGGTAAGGAAGATTAATCTTGAATATGAGGCTATAAGGGTGTAAATTTGAAAAAAAAGACAAGAAGTATCTATGTTGTCTAAGAGAAAGAACATAAAATTGGGGTAGTCACCCTAAATTGAAGATTTATAATCCTATTTTGAGATCCACAAGGATGCTCTAGTTGAGATTTATGAGGGAACCAAAATTTCCATCAAATAACTTGATTATGATTTAGAATAATTAAGGGAACAACACCAAAAAATACATGTTCCCATACAGATAGAAAAAAATGTGAAAAATATAGCATCAAGATTGTATAATATTCTAGAGGCCATTAATGAAATGAGGGCTGAATTAGCACCTTAGATAGTTGAAAATATCAAATTATTTAATTATTTGAATCAATATAATAATAAATTAAATATCCTCATTATTTATACAATTAATATGGCATATGTCCACCTCAATTTGATGACACCATTGGAGGCTACAAATGCACTCAACTTAGTAGTCATCAAAACACAAGAATCCAAAAAGTGGATTACAAAAAGTAAGGCAATAATGCCCAAATATGTAGAGCATGAGAACCTCATTTTTATATTCTATAGGAATTAAATATTTCACAAGAAATGGACTCCATAGTCAAGCTTATAAGTAATCTCAATTTTGACCATCTTCTTTAATAGTCTTTAGCCAACTTCAAGAATAACTTACAATGATTAACATTGGAAAATATTGAAGCTGAGCTAAATTTTGTAATGAAAATTTTCACTTGGGTGGAATTATTTGGGATTAAATTTAGAAACACTAAATATGAACATGCACAAATTATAGAACAAGTGAATAGGGTGAACATGACTCCATTATTGAACATGGATATTATTAGATACTAGTATGGCATTTACATCAAGTATTTTCAAGAGTTGGAAGATAAGAATAAAACCAACATCTTAAATTTGAGTTCAAATCAAGGAAAAACTTCAACTCCTCCAAGAACATGAAGTGTTATGCAATCACCCAACAAGCCTTAGTTAAATTTTAATTTTGTATGTAGTCATGCATACAGAACTAATATTTATAATTATAGTTTACTTACACTTGATACATAAATGTAAAAGTTTTCCCAAAAATTTTGTAATCATGAATATTCCCATTGAATTATATAGGGTAGCTTATTTTGGCATAGTTATACTTAATTGTAAGCATGCACAAATGTAATTTTTATATTATAAATAAAACTAAAGTTCTAATTGTGTAATGTAACTATGAGTTTACATGGACTTAGAGGATGATTCAAGCCTTCCCCAAGTCTATATATTTATGTAATAATGCTTATCAAAAGGTCATAAATTTTATCAATGCAATAATAAATTAGTTTTATTATCATGAAACTATGATGGTGTACTTTCATTCCCTCTCTATGTAATTGAGTTTTTATTTTATTGGTCATATTAATTAAGTAATTTGAAGTGTATAAAAGCTACATATAATTATTTTTGTTATCATTGATGTATAGTAATTTTATATGTGCAAAATCTATTTAAAATTTAGTGGATACCATTTATTTTAAGAAATTGGTTAACTATGTTAATATTCCTATGTGTGAAGGAGTGTTTTCCCTCTGGTATAGTCTTCTAGGTGTGTATTATAGCTACCCTAGATATCTTTCTACTCTAATATATAAAATCATTATTAAGGGTGTGTAATAACAATTATAAAAGGATCAACATTCAGTTGAGACCATTGAGTTTCTTATACCATTTCCTATATACTTCCTAACTATGTTTGTTTGTATGTGTGAAATAACTACAAACAATAAACATTAGTCCTTAAAACACTTGTTGACAAAGGAACCGACCATGTAAATGATACCTTGAGACTATATAACCCTATTTTATACTATAACCTTTCCTCTTTTTGAATTTTATTTGATTGAGACATACCCACTCTATAATATATTCCATTCATCCATACAACTCACTTAGGTTTTGATTTCTTTACTAGGATTCATTTTACTACAAGTAAACCTAGTTAACAACTTGCATGCTTAGCCTACTATTACACCATATGGTTTTTTAACCAATAATTGTAACACATGTCATAGAGTGTATTTTACCTCCATTGAGATATTCAAATGTTAGAGGCTACCTCATTAAATTTGGGTATGTACACAAGACCCACATCAACAACTATAAAACCAAGTTCTAATGTGAAACCCATATAACCTTAAAAGGAAACAAATACTATGGTTCATGTGGTGTCATAAAAAACTAATTGGGTTATATTATCCAATGAACCTAGGAGATAATTTTCATTATTAATTGAGTCTCCTACTTTATTACATCCAAAGTTTTTAGAGTTGTTGAGGTCAACATACCCCTATTTTTGAAAAATGGTGACCCTTGTGCCAAATTATGTAATTTGTACCTTAACATTGCAAATTCAATTAATCAGAGTGTCATTAATATATTTTCACATTATATATATTTTAATAACATCCACACCTTGACTCGGTTGGTTTGTTCGTTCATGGTTTTAGTTTCACCCTGCCTAAAATTGTTAATAGTGGATCTGCTTATTTCAAGTTGAAGGTTTAATGGAAGCCTCATTTAATGGATTATGCTTTAATTTTATAGTCTAAATCCTTATTCAAGATTTTACTATCCCTTATTATAAATGAATTAAATATAAATCCATGTTTAAATCTTCTATAAACCCTCATTTAAGAAACCCTAGCACAAGTTCTTTTGGACCACATTCAAAAATTGATGAGAATAATTTACATGGTAACTCTTTAAAATTGCCATGGACTTATGTTTAATTTTAATACTATGGTTTGGGTGTGTTTTTAAATACAACCAAACCTTAGCCTAAAAATTATATACTTGATCTCTTCATGTCCCTGATCCCCTCATTCCTTTTTATTTTAACATGGTCTAACTTTAATGTCTACAGGGTCCTTTTATTATGTTCATAGCTTGGTCCAACTTTATTATTCACATGGTCTGTCTTGTTACAAACATATAATAATTTCTTATTCCTAAGGCCACGTTCATGTTTATTAACATAAACAAGACCTTGGTCTTAATATTTTATCTTAAATCTTGTATGTTTCCAATCCCTAACTTAAACTATGTGCTTGTTTGTAGGATTAATGACCCACATTTAATTAAGCAAAGTTGATCAAATGATACTAGATGATATCAACATGTCTAAGACTTTAATCCGTAAAACTAATGGTGTTTGAATCCACAAATCATGATCTACAGCCTGTGTTTGAGTAGATTGTGATGATCCAACATCATGAAACCAAAATCAAAGTCTAAAGGGGTCCCTTTCAATATAACATAAATCTAGCCTAAGACTTTATCCTAAGGTTTTAATTGTATTAATACAATAAAAAATTAGGATAAAATATTATGGTATGACTTTAATTATATGAAAGGTCCTTATTTTATTAAATTTTAAGGATTATGTTACAGACTTGTGTTATCTTTTGGTCTAATTTTTATATAGTCCTGAGCTTACTTAATCCATTTATGACTACAAGAGCCGATCACATTTGACTACCTAGATCTTAATTAATGACCCACATTTACTCAGGTGAGATCAATCTAATGATGTATATTGAGTCAAAGTTTCCATGGGACCTACTGTATTTCATAATAATTAAATTTAATTTTCTTATGCCTATCAATTAATGTTCATTGATCTATCACTGAAATCTTGTGAGACCATCAAATTGTATCCCCTATGGTTAATTATGCTAGTTTAATTTTGATGCCCATGTGACCATCAATTGACACTTGTAAGGACATCATTGATGTCCATGAGAATATCAAAATTTGAGCTCAAGAACCAATATCATTTGAAGAATAAACATGGTTAGGGTTTTTTACTTCAATGTTAAAATTTATCTTTCATTGGATTTTGACCTAACATATATTAATTAGATCTACTTGAAGCCATGTTTTGAATCAAGGCTCTTTTAAGTTTAAATTCGCATGGAAGTAATTGTTAATACCATAGAATTAGATTAAATATTACCATAATATTTAGTCATGTTTTTAAACATTTGACAAAACCTTACTCTAAAATTTTATGCTTGGTCCCTATATATCCCATGTTATTTTGGTCTATTTTATTGGCTTAATCTAAAGAATGCAAGGTCCTATTATTATAAAACCTTAGGTTAAGTCCCTTTATTATTATTTTGGGTCCCATTTTACTATGTTCTAAGCTTAACTTAAATATTTTAGCCTAAATTTTATCTCATGTTTATTAACATGAAATAAAACCACAATCTAAAATATTTAACCTAAGTTCTTTATGTATCTTGATCCTAACTTAAGCATTGTGCATCTTTTTATGATCTACAACTTGTGTTCACTTAGATGTGATCAATCTAACAGAGTGTAGTTGAGTCAAGGTTTTAATGACACTTCAAAAAAGTGAGGAATGGATAAGTGTCATGGTTGTAGCCAAAGAACAACAAGTAGCCAATGGTAGCCCATCCCACAGATCATAATCAAATGACCCACATTCTCTTGGGTGACCATGATCAAATGATGTGAGACTAGGGAAGAATTTTCAATGAAGATTCAAAAAATCCTAAGACTACCATATGGAAAAAAGGCATTCCCAAAAAAAATTGATAGAGTGCATAACAAACCAGAGGATAACAAGTGGTAATCTTAGCACATGATCCTAAAGATGAGCTTAAAATTGACTATCATGTGAATGTCAAAGATGTCCACATGGACCTTAAATGATAGTTGTGCCGACATCAACTATAAGCTTAGTAGAGATCCCTTAATAATGAGCTTAAAATTGATGTTCGTGTAGACATCAAATATGCTCATATAGATGTCAAATGGTGGTCATGTGGATGTCAATTTTAAAATAGTTGTTTTAATCTAAAGATCTATAGTTTGCATTGATTCATACCTACTAACTTTGATGGTGTAAGGTAAAAATAAATTTTAAAGGTAAATGATGATTTTTTCAAAACATTAATGAAAAAATTGTTGTGAAGGTTCCAACTAAATGCCACATAGATCCCACACAAACAAAAAATGACAAAACCAAAGAGTTTTTAGGCTCAAAAAAGAAAAGGTATAAAGGCATGGGTCCAAATAAAATCTAAGGGACAAACTCACTTAATTTCAAAATATATCATCATTAAAGCTTAAAAAAGACTTGTAAAAAATCCCCAAAATCTACCAAAATCCCTAATTCAATTCCAAATTTACCATAATCAAGCTTGAGAGACAAATTATCATATAATCAAGTGAAAATCAATCCATAGGAAAAATATGGACCACTAGCAAGTAGTTTTTAAAACTCATAATCATGGTAGCCCCAAAAAAAAGATATAGAGCTTTATCTAACCATAGATTAAGAAGGTAGACTTTTCAAAGACATGGAATTTGATTATGTGGCTTTGAATATAGGAGACAATAATTGATCCAAGATTTTCTAGGAGGTTGAAGAGATAAAAACCATCATGAGGGAAGATGACATTATTTCATCTATCAAGAGGAGATATTATGACCTAATTAACATTTAGATGATGAGCATTCATTATGATGCATCAAAACTAGGGGTACTATATTATATTGATGTCATTGCTCCTATTTTAAAAGATTGTAAAATTGATCAGGGCATGTTAGTCTATGAACATAGCTTTAGGAAGGTTTCATATATTTATTCTATAGTATTTGAAAACTATTATAAATTTCAAAGCCCTAAGTACACATGAATACAATCAATTAGTGGGCCAAGTAGAATTATTTGAATACCGCCCTCATTCCCTAGCTATATTTTGGGAACCAAGTAATTTTTGACCTTAGTAGCAACATCACAATCAACCAATTTAGTCCTGGGATTAGGATGATTATGGCCTTAATGAATAGGCTATGTTGGAATATAACCACCACATATGTGGATAAAATATTTGTGCCTTTGGTTTATTTTATGGTTGAGAGAGAGAGAGAAAACCCTTCCCTTTAGTGAGGTTATTAACACTTATCTGAGTAGATAATTCTCTAAAACTAAAAATAAGACTAGGGGTCAATTTTATATTATTTCATATCTACTCGACACCCTGATAGCTACCACCAAAGTTCCCAACATTAAATAATGGTCACCTAATGGGAAATAAATAGTCTCCCAATATTACTCAAAATTTCACATATTCAAGTATATAGACCATACATAACTCATATGTGATTTTGTATATCCATCCTTGGTTAAGGCTATCATATGGATCCCCATGATTAGGGCCAGCCCTATAATCAGTAATTATGTTAAATTTACTGGAGAAATTTGGTTATATCTAGATTACATTGTAATCAATATTGAAGGGAGCCAATGCACCCCACTCAAACTACCAATTCATGTACCCAACAAGTTAGCAGAGTAGGAAGTTGCATTATAGATATGAAATGGTATAGATGGTTTATATATAAATAAGAAGAAAGGCTTACTCCACACCTTCCCTTGAACCATTGGTCAAAATGTGTTTCAGTAATGGGACAATCTGGAAGTTGCTTTAAGCACAGGAGCTCTTTTAGATTTTGGCATGATGAATTGAGATAGTGGGACCCAAATGAAAAAGTTATGAAACATTTGAATTTAAAAGTAATTAGTATGACCTATGAGCACTAGCTTGGTCCTTATGACTACATGTACACTAAAGCTTCTTTATTCACTAAATTATTGGAAATATTGAAGAAACTTAACATTAAGCTAGAGGCCATATTATTAAGAAAATAAAAACCAAGTGATGACATATGGTAGATAGGACCCAATTAGTACCATTTGTTACCAATTCCATATTCTAGGCCTTCAACACAACCATAGATAGAAACACAAGATCCAATTAGAGAAGGAAGTTTTCCAAGTGGAAGAACCTTAATATCTATCTAAAGAGGTAGAGAAAGAGAAGGGGAAAGAAGTAGCTTTTGGACTTAGTTCATGTTGTAGCCTCACTGAAAATGAAATCTAAGTTATTTTTAATCTGAGCAAGAAGAAAGAAGCAAGAAGCCCAGGTTGACCTTTACTCATACTTTGAGTGAGGTCAACCTTTTTAGTGATGATTACCCAATCCATGGTTCCAACCATTCCTAAATGGTTTTTATATGGAAAGATGCAAAATATTCCAACCATGCACCATCTTTTGGCCATCACAAAATATGTCAATATCTATGTACATGATGAGCTCAAACCTTAGATTGTATCCCTTCAAAAATAAGAGAAATAAATATAGATGGCTACTTTTAAAGATTTATGTAAAGAATAAGTTGAGATTATTTCTCCCCTAGTAATGAAATCTTTAGTTTCTATCAGATTTGACCTAACCATAACTAGTTTGAAAAGAGTCACCAAGAAAAAAGACTTGGTTGGAGGAGAAGAATTCATTATTTAGAAAGTGTAACCATTTGTTGGGTTGACTCTTTTTGAATGATAGAGTCGAAGATAAAAATACATCTTTGAGGAAAATGTGGTTGAATTGGCTCAATCACAATCATCTCAACTATAGGTTTCTATCAAAGGCTTATAGTAGTAGACGGATAATTTACATCAATAGAAGGAGAATTTAGAAATACAAGTTATTTTTCTAGTTCTTAATGCCATGATCAAGATTTTTGTATCATCTCTCTATGATATATTTGACTCCCTAAAGTTAGAAAAGGCAAGATAAAATGTATTATCCCAGTAGGATACACTAACCAAAGGCTTAGTCACCTAATGGCAGAATTCAAAGGATAAAATAAAGGAATTGGTCAACATCTTGGTATAAGATCAAATCCCTAGTTTCAAAACCATCAACTTATCTTACCTAAACACAACCATGGGATTAATTTTATAAAAGATCAAGGGTTTGAGTACATGGTCTAAGAGATTATAAAGACTCCTTGAGGATGATACAAGAGCTATTATGTAGGATGTAACATTTCCTTGGGACCATGATTTCCAAACCTATAACACTCAACTCTATGGGCAATACAATAAATGAGGAATTCAAGCACAATACCATATTGGTTATGTAGGAAGTATCAAACATTAGCCAACGAAAATATGGGATATACAATAACAAGGTCATGGATGTGATCCTAATGGTATAATAAAATATTTCCAAGGAAAGAAGCATGAAAGAGGCCGTAGGAGGAAATAATAGGGACTTTGGAGACATGGTTTATTAATAAGGTGAGATCTTCTTACAACTTATTATTAATTTGAAACTTATTGATGGAGAACATTAGAATGTAGTAAGACTTCTTTAGCAAAAATAGGGACTTCATCAACATAGGATCCAAGATGTTAGTTGGGAATATTATTTTGGAGATATTTGTAATATTTTTAAAATATAATATTCTTTTGTAAAGGCATGTGTAACTTGCAAGCACATTTTCCTATAAGTCAGTCCATTTTATAAAGTCTAGTGTATTCTAAGAACTTTGGTAAAAAGTATATTTATCCTTACACTTATACACTTGTAACCTTATATGACTAGCTAACATAGCTCCTTTCTATATATAAAAAGAGTATTGTCATTTATAAAAAGGAAGGAGTTTTTGAGTTAAAAAAACTAGTGTAAACTTTGAGAAACTAATGAAAGCAGATAATTTTGAAAGGATTGCCTCATTTTTTTTGTTTGAATTTTTATATGGCTTCTCTATCACTTGTTTATTATGAATTCTAGATTTGAATAGTTCTTGTAGACTCTTGGTGCATACCTTTGAATGTAGAATTGCTAACTTGTGTTTATGCTAGGATAACTAAATTTTCTCTAGTTTACTTCACTTTATTCACTCTATATTTGTAGATGTGTATTAGCTATCTGCTTATAGGGTTAAATATTTAAAGTAAGATTGGTTCTTATTTTTAGGCCACGGTGGCTTCCAACCACCAAACATTATAAATATTACAAAAAGGTCATTTATTCTACCTCTATTCCATCATAGATAACAAGATTATCACAAACTACAACTCATGCTCTGAAATCTTTGAATTATAAAATGAAAAGTGTTACTTAAACACTCTGATCACCTTGTGGTACATATTTAGGCATCAATAGGGCAAAATTTGTTGGTTCTAGAAGGAGGGCCTCCAAATTATTTGTAGATTTTTAGTAACTTTACTAGTTTTTGTGAATTCTATTTAAAGATCACTTTACTCTTTGCATATTTGTATTTATCTTAGCATAATAATGTAAATTCTGGTGATATTCATTGTTTCATATCGGTCTTTGTGTTTTTTTAGACAAATATTAACATTCTCTGAAGAGATATGTTGAATTGTGGTAAAGATAGCTTTAGAATTATGAAACCAATAGGTTTAAGGTTAGTAATAGTTGTTTTGATCAAAGATTCTTATATCCTTTACCCAATTAAGTTCATTTGTGATTAAAACATGTAAATTTTGATTTTAATTACATATTTGGATACATATTTGAACTGACTTGATTAAATATTGCCATAATTTGTTGTCTTGTATATGAATCTTTGTAAAATTTACTTAAAGTGCATTTATAATCATTTTTCTCTACAAAAATAGGATTGATGCATTGTATTTAAAATAGACTTTGAAATTCTAAAGTTGGAATTACCAAAAATAAAAAAGGTAACATTCAGAGACTAGGGAACCTATGATTAAATTAGAATCCCATAAAAGAGCTAGGCAGGACAAAGGTAAGTGCAGGTTTTCAAAATCTTTGCCAAGTTCACCAATTCAAGGTGATGACATATTCAATCCAAATAAAAGTATAGCTTGGATGGGTGGCTCTTCCATAAATGTACCATGTGTTGTACATGACCTTCCCTATGACCTTAAAAAATATTTTCTAATATTTAGTCCTACTAGTATTGTAACCATTGAGGAACATATTAAATCATTCAAAGTTTCTTTGAGATTGTTAAATTTCACTCATGAAGATGTAGCATGTACATTTAGTTTTTATAGATTCTCCATATGAATGGTTTTTAAATTTACCTGAGAATTAAATTACTAGTCGGACTAACTTTAACAATGTTTTCATTGCCAATTTGGCAAAATTATTGGTCCTTATGTCTTGTACCAATAATTAACCATGATCAAGAGAGATGTAAATAAACCTATAAGAACATTTAATTCTAGGTTACAAAATATTTATAACTAATCCATAGATCCTTACAATCCTGATGAGGATTTAGCCTTAGAAATCTATAAGGATGCCTTAGATCCTATGACTTTTATATTTATAAAGAGAGATGTTGGGGTAATGAATAATATGGCCTTATCCTATTTTGAAGCAATGATCATCAATGATCAAATACAACCCCAAGGTCAGATGGATTAATCCATTCCTAAACCAACCCACATTTTCTTAACTTGAATGTCTTCCCCAATAATAATCAGAATATGTTTACCTTGAGCCAAATCCCAACATTGAACCAATTACCCCTATGTCATGTTCTTCCTACCCAAAACTTGGGATTCTTGAACACTACTACAAATGGATTCAATCCAAGTGATAAAAGGTCATTAGTACTAAGAACTATTACTAATAATAATTATGTTCATAATTTTGAGTCACCCAATAATGAAAATGCCTCTATCGTAAAGATGGTCCAAAAGTTAAGCACCAATTTTCTTTAGTTGTAGAAGCAAGTTGATAATACTGGAGAAAGATTAATTACCAAATTTTCTTTCCAAAGGTTCAATAGGCACATTAAGAGATTCCATAATGATAGTTACAAAAATAATAAGAATACAATAAATATAATCCTTATTGGTATTACTTTACCTAATTATTATAGAGTATATTACACTTATAGACATGGTGAAATAGATTGCATTGAATTCTATAAATACCTTAAGGCCTTTTAAGAATATTTTGATACATTTTAAGTGGTTCCTAATAAATATAATGGTGTAGGAACATTAGGATATAAGTCTACCAACCAAGCCTTCATGGTGGAGACATTTGACTTCCCTTTCTAAGAAGATAATGAAATTGATGATATTCTTGAAGAAGTCCATGATTTTTATAAATTCTTAAAGAACAGCTACCCTCTAAGGAATAGGGAGTAGAGGCAGCCCCTGAATACTTCAACACTTCCAAAAAACTTCAACACTCTTATATATACTATGTTAGATAATAACCCAAAGCCTCCAAAGGGAAGTACTTCTAAACATTATATTGATACATCTAATTCTTCTTATAGGACTAGGTACAACATTGTGGAAGACAAGAATAAAATTATGGCTAAGATTAAATTTCATGATTTGATGCAGGTCACTGAGAAAAGAGACATGTTTTTGGATTCATTATCTAAAAATCTTGGTAGGCCACCCAAAACCTGCAATGCCAATGTTGCTATGTATAAAGCTAAGACAAAATACCCACCTTTCCTACTTACTATTAGGATGTTTGGTAAAAATTTAAATAATTATTTATTAGATTTTGGTGCATCCACAAACATCATGATAATAGGTATTTGTAAATAACTTGGCTTGAATCCTATTAAATTTGATAAATCTTTTACTTAATTAGATAAGTCTAAGGTTAAAGTAATTGGGGAATTATTAAATGTTCATATGTAGCTTGCCTTTGAGCCAAGATTCCAACAATTTATTAACTTCCAAGGGGTAGACATTCCTAATACTTATGGGATACTATTAAGTAGAGAATGGAAAAAGGCCCTGAATGGATAACCACTAATTTTTCATATTTATGGCTACCATGGAAAGGAGTCCCAAATCAGATCATAGTGAAAAGAGATCCTCAAATGAAGCATATGATCACCAAGTTTAATGTTTTGAATGAAAGAATTACCATGCTAAACTCGGATGAGATCAACATGATGGATTCTAAACTAAGAGTGTATACTCTTGATACTTATAAGGTACGTAGTTATAAGACTTCTCATGCTCTACCTAGAATTTGGAAATTTCATATTGATGGTATTAGATGTAAGTCTAGATTTGGAGTAGGAATTGTTCTTACTAATCCTATTGGGAAAGAACTAAAATCTACTTATAGACATCAATTTCCTTATACTAATAATATTATAAATTATGAAGCTTTGATTTTAAGATTGCAATTTTCCATTAAGCATAAGGTTAAATAACTCTTTTTTCATGATGACTTAGAACTTGTAGTCAATCAGGTGAGGAGTAAATATTAGTGTAAATTTTCATATCTCAATAGATATAAGTTTAGATTTTTGGATTTAATGGAATATTTTAATGCTTTCAACATTGTTTTCATCCCTAGGGAGGATAACAAGGTTATTTATGAGATTTACTTATTTGAATCTAATTTTATGCCAAACCCTAAATTTCAAAACTTTAGCATGGAGTTAGTTCTATGCCCTTCAGTCCTAGATAACATAAACCAACTACATATTTTTAGTGATGACTAATAGGTCCTAGGTTTCATGACCAACTTAGGAGTATTTGAGGCCCATGTCATAGATAAGGCCAATGAGAATACTCTTGAAGATGATGGTATATTTTATAACAAAGTCATTCAACTGAATGAAAAAAAATCCTAAAAGGCATGATTCCTTAGAAAGGTTATTTGATCAGGACAAACTAGTTGAAAATACTATAATACCCAAGGTGAGTGGGAAGGATTAGAAAGTAGTTCATCTTGGACCTCAAGATAAACATAAACTAGTTAATATTGGTACAAAATGTATGAACATGGAAAATAAAAAGGACAAAGACTTGATAACAAACTATAAGGACATAATAGCATGGTCTTATGATGACTTAAATATTTTTGATCTAATAGTAATCACTCATACCATACCCTTGAAGGAAAAATGCAAACCTTTCAGACAAAAGTAGAGGCCTATCAACCCTATTTTATAGCCTATTATTTTCAAAGAATTCAAAATTTGTTAAATGCCAAGATTGTTTTTCTCATTAATCACTCTACTTGGTTCACCAATTTGGTCCCAATCAGGAAAAAGAATGGTGAAATAAGATTGTGCATTTATTTTATGAATCTAAATAAATTATTCAAAAAATACAACTATCCTTTGCCTTCTCTAAACCAAGTTATACAAATCATTTATGGTTCTATTATGATGTACTTTCTTGATGGAGTTTTAGGGTATAACTAGGTATTGGTGAATTAGGAATACAGGATGAAGACTACTTTTAATACCAAGTGGGGCACATTTTCTTACAAAAAAATTTTGTCTAGATTAATCAACACAAGGGAACTATTTCAAAGGTCCATGGATCATGATTTCCAAGGTCTAGTAAATAAATAAAATATTATATACATGGATTATTTGACTATCTTTTCCAAGAATAGGGAGGACCACATCTGCATCTTTAGTAGGCATTTAAAAGGTACATAAGGTATGGTATTTCCCTCAATCCAAAGAAGAGTATTTTTGTGTTAATGAGGGAAATACATTAAGACATGTCATTACAAAGGAGGTAATGTTTATACATCCTAAAAGAGTAAAATCTATATCAAAGATAGAGCCTCTTAATAGTAGGAAAGAACTGAAGTCATTCTTTATAAAAAATAAATTTGTAAGGAAGTTTATTTCTGGCTTTGCAAAAATTATCAAGCCATTGAATGATACGCTAAAGAAGGACATAAAAATCACTTAGAATGAAGAAACTATGAAGGATTTTAAGAACATCAAGGAGTTAATTGTTCAAGCTCCAATGATGATAAGTCCATATTTCTCCAAGGATTTTTACCTCTATTCTTTTGCATTTAATCATACTATTGTTGCAGTTTTAACTCAAAAAATTAATGGATGTGATTATCCAATTTATTTCATGAGCACAAAATATTTAAAAGGTGAGCTAAATTATTCTTTAATTGACAAATAATCATGTGTATTAGTTAAGTCAATGAAGAAATTTAGGCATTACATTCTTAGGAATAAGGTGCATGCAATCATACCTGACCCTACCACAAAGCTCATGTTGAGTTAAAATGAGCTATGAGAAAGGAGAGGTAAGTGGTTATCTATGCTACATGAATATGACATTGAAATGAAGACATCAAATTTGATAAGGTACCAATGTTTTATTCAATTGATTTCCAATACTAATCCTAAGCTAAATATCATACAAATTAAACAAGAATTTTTTTAGTCTAATTATTTGTATGATCCAATTGTCCATCTAATAATCAATGGTACTTATCCTATACAACTGACCAGGGAGAAAAGAAGATCCCTAAGACTTAAGTTAGCCCACTCCCTGATTAAAGATGAAGTGTTTTACAAAAAAAACTTTGAAGGCATTTACTTGAGGTGTGTATCCAAAGAAGAGGCAGCTAAGATCATAAACACTTTTAATGTGAATCTAGAAAGTGGACATCTGTATGGAAGGATAATAGCTCATAAAATCCTTAGAGATGGTTACTATATCCCACCATCTTCAAGGATTCCCACCAGCATATGAGTCAGTGTTATTCATGTCAAGTCTTAAGTACAAAAGATCCTAAGGCAACCATGCCACTACAACCAATTATGGTAGATAAACCTTTAACTCAATGGGGACTAGATTTCATGGGGATAATTAACCCTAATTAATTATAAGGTCATAAATACATTCTAGCTACTATTAACTACTACACTATAGGGACTGAAGTAGTGATCACCAAATAGTGTAGAATCAATGAAATGATCAATTTTTTAGAGGAAAACATATTCACCTAGTTTGGGACACTTGTATCTTTGGTCTATGACAATGGATCTACTTTTACATCCATAGAGATGATAGATTTGGCATATTATAATAATATAATTCTCAAGTTCTCATCTAACCATTATCTTCAAGGTAATGGCATATCCAAATCAACCAATAAGAACTTGATGAAATCAATAAAAAAATTTGTAGTAGACAAGCCTATAAATTAACATAAGCTACTAAAATATACCTTATGGCAAGATAGAACACAAGTGAAGCAGGCTATCAAAGCATCACCCTTTTTACTAGTATATGGCTAGGAACCCATATTCCCCATTATACTCAAGCTACCAACATGTCAATTCATGCAAGAGTACATGGAGAATGATTAATAATTGGAAAATTCAAGATTGATACATATTATTCAGATGGAATATTCTAAAGAAGAGGCTTTCTCCAACTTTAGCATACATTAAACCATGGCAAAAAGGTGATTTGATAAGTTATCAAAGATAAAGGTGTTCATATAAGGAGACTTGGTTCTTATTTAGGACAAGGCATCTCAATATAAAGGTAAACATAATAATTTGACACCTTTTTGGATATATCCCTATCAGATTGTTGAGACACTTGAAAAGAACACCTTCACACTAAAGGACCTACAAGGAGTTGAATTTGTATTTCCCACCAACCGACATTACCTTAAGAATTACATTTTTTCTAATCCCATAGTGTCTTCATGCATTAAATTATAAGACCAATTATAATTAATTTAATTAGGCTAGATTAGTTTCTTTCTAATCTTTCCTTCCTATCCCTTGTTTGTACATAGGTTTGTATATCTTTGTTTGATTTTCCTTTGCTTTTTACTTCTTTTGCTTTCTATTTTGTGTGTTTGTTTTCTCTGCTTTGTTCCTTGATTTTAATAAGTCTTTTAAGATAATCCTTAGCTCAAAAATCATCAAAAAACTTAGGAAATTCATAGTTCAGGAATATAGGTATAACTCCTCAGCATTTGTTTATCATGGATGTGAAATATAAAGCTTAATTTTATAGTTAGAGAAACTTGTAAGGATTAATAGATAGGTTGATTTTTTCATGAAGTCTAAATTTTTTTTTATATAGTATTTTTTTAATAAGGATTTCACATGTGGGATTAAATATTTAACCAAGAGGACACAATCATTCTTGCACTTATCAAACATCCTTGGTTGGGACAAAGGTTGCAACCATAGGTCACTATCTGAGGATCAAACATTTGACAAAATCCTTAAACTTAGATAAAATGGTTCCCAACCTTAGAAATCCTAAAAGATATAAAAAATAAAAAATAATAATATATTATTTAAAAATCAAAAGCTTTCCAAGCAAAGGTGATTCTGATAATCTCCACTAGGGCTATGGATGCCTAGTTGGCAATAAAGCAATTCCCAAGCCCTCCCTGAGATAAAAAATGATTATTAATGGATATACAATCATAATATAAGTCAATTTTAATGATTAAATTCATAAAATATGAATTTTTTTCCTAAATCCCATGGTAAACAATGAGTGGAATCAAAGCACACACACAACATGACTAGGTTTTGATGTTTGATTCTAATTCTATAGGTACAAGACTTATTTTAACCATGAAATGATATTGATAATGACACTAAACAATTATAATAAGTAATATAAATATTTTTTTGAACTAGAGTCTCTAAATTCTAACATATTACAATGTTTCCCCTAGAATTTTCCATTTGTTCAGGTCAACATAGTGCCATTTCTAAAACATGGTGACCCTTATGCCAAATTGTGCACTTTTTACCTTAACACTAAAAATTCACTTGATTAGAGTGTCATTAATATGTTTTTAAATTATTTGTATTTGAATAACACCCACACCTTGACTTGGTTGGCTTGTTTGTTCATGTTTCTAATTTAACCCTGCCTAAAATTGTTAATGGTAGATATTCTTGTTTCAAGTTGTAGGTTTAATAAAAAACTCATTGAATGGATTATTCTTTCATTTTATAGTTTAAATCCTTATTCAAGATTTTAATATCCTTTAGACTAAATGAAATCAAGATAAATCCATGTTTAAATATTATGAAAACCCTCCTTTAAGAAACCCTAACATAGGTTCTTTTGGACCAAATTCAGAAATTGGTGGGAAAACTTTAAAATTGATTTGGACTTAAGTTTAATTTTTATACTAAGTCTTGGGTGGGTTTCTAAACACAACCAAACATTAGCCTTAAAATTATATACTTCATCTCTTCATGTCCTGAGCCACTCATTCATTTTTATTTTTGCATTGTCTAACTTTAATGTCTATAGGGTCCCTTTATTATGTTTCTATCTTGGTTGAACTTTATTATTTACATGGTCCCTCTTATTACAAACTTAGATTAATGTCTTAGTCTTAAGGTCCCATTCATGTTTATCAACATAAACAAGACCTTAATTTTAAGACTTTATCCTAAATATTATATGTTTTCAAGCCTTGACTTAAACTATGTGCTTATTTATAGGATCAATGACCCATGTTTAATCAAGAAAAGTTGATCAAATAACATGAGATGAGCCTAACATGTCTAATAATTTAATCCATAGAACCAATGACATTTGAATCCATAGATCATGATCTACCTCCCATATTTGAGTGGATGTTGATGATCTAGCGATGTGAAACCAAAATAAAAATTTAAAGGGGTCCCTTTCATTATAAAATATACCTAGCTTAATACTTTACCCTAAGGTTTTAATTGTATTAATACAATAAAACCTTAGGATAAAATCTTATACTATGTCTTTAATTATGCAAAGGGTCCTTATTTTATTACATTTAAGGCTTATATTAGAAACTTATGTTATGCTTTGGTCTAATTTTTATATAGTTTCAAGCTTAATTAATCCATTTATGACTACAGGAGCCAACTTCATTTGACTACCTGAATCATAATAAATGACTGACATTTACTCAGGTGAGATCAATCAAATAATGAGTATATAGTTAAAGTTTCCACAAGACCTATTTTATTTCATGGGACTTGAATTTGACATTCTCACATCCATTAATTAATGACCACAAGGCTATCATTGATGTCTATGAGATTATCATATTTTATCCCCTATGGTTAATTGTGCTAGTTTAATTTTGATGCCTGTATAATCATCAATTGATGCCCGCAAGGCCATCATTGATGTTTATGAGAACATAAAAATTTGAGCTCAAGAACCAATCTCATTTGGAGAATAAACATGCTTAGTGTTATGTAATTCAATGTTAAATCAATCTTTCATTAGATTTTGACCTAACATAGATTAATTAGATATACTTAAAGCCATGTTTCAACCTGAGACCATTATAACTAAGCTAATTTTTCATGGGAATAATTTTGAATACCATAGACTTAGCTGAAATATTACCATAAGATTTAGCCATGTTTTTAAACATTTGACCAAACCTTATTCTAAAATCTTATGCTTGGTCCCTATATATCCCATGATCTTTTGGTCTATTTTATTAGCTTGATCTAACAAATGTAGGGTCCTATTGTTATAAAACCTTAGGTTAAGTCCCTTTATTATTATTTGGGGTCTCATTTTACTATGTTCTAAGCTTAGCTTAAATATTTTAGCCTAAATTTTATCTCATGTTTATTAACGTGAAATAAAACCATAGTCTAAAAGCTTTATCCTAAGTTCTTTATGTATCTCAATCCTAAATTAAGCGTTGTGCATATTTTAAGGATCTATGACTTGCATTCAATTGATATGATTAATATGATGAAGAGTAGTTGAGTCAAGGTTTCAATGATGACTTTGAAAAATCAAGGAAGTAACAAGTGTCATGATCATAGCCAAAGAACAACAAGCAACCATTGATGGTCCATCCCATGGATTGTAATCAAATGGCTTGCATTCATTCAAGGACCATGATAGGATGATGTGAGACAAGGGAATAATTTTCGATGGATCTTAGATAAACCTTAGGATAACCACATGGGAAAAAGGCATTCCCTAGTAGAACTGATAGAGTGCATATCAAAATAAAAGATGACAAGTGGCAAGATTAACAAAGGATCCTAAATATGAGCTTAAAATTGATGGTCACATGAAAATCAAATAAATCCATGTGGACATAAAATGACAGTCACACCAACATCAAATTTAATCTCAAAAAAGAGTCCCTAAAAATGAGCTTAAAATTTATGATCATGTAGATGTCAAAGATGGTCATGTGGATGTCAAATTCTAGCCATGCAAATGTCAATTTTAAGATAGTTGTATGGATCTAAAGATTTATGGTTTATATTGATTCATACCTAATAGATCTGATAGTGCAAGTAACAATAAATTTTAAAGGGAAAAAATTATTTTTTAAAATATTAATTAATAATGGTCCATGAAGGCACCAACTATATGCCACATAGATCCCACACAGATAGAAAATGATAAAACCAAAGATTTTGTGGGATCAAAAAAGCAAAGGTATAAAGGCAGGGTCTAGATCAAATCTAAGGCATAAATTTCTTAAGTTCAAAATATATTTCCATTAAATCTTATAAAATACTTGCATAAAGTCCCTAAAATCTACCAAAATCCCTAATGCTATCTTGAATTGATCATAGTCAAGCTTGAGAGCCAAATTGTCATCTTAGTAGGTACAAATCAATCTAGAGGTAAAATATGGACCACTATTAAGTAGTTTTTCAAACTCATAGTCATGATATCCTAAAGAAAAAAAGATACATAGCTATATCTAACCACAAATTTATAAGGTAGAATTTTCAAAAACACAAAATTTAATGTTGTAGCTTTGAACATAGGAGACATTAACTAGTCCAAGTTTTTTAGGCCATTGAAGAGATAGAAGCCATCATGAGGGAATATGAGAGGAATTAATCTATCAAGAAGAGATATTATGACTTGGTTTCCATTAAGATGATTAGACTTCATTATGTTACATCAAACCATAGGTACTACATTGTATTGATGTCAATTCTCCTATTTTCAAAGATTGTAAAATTAATTAACGCATGTTAGTCCCTGAATATAGATTTCTAAAGGTTGCATATATTTCTCCTATAGAATTTGAAAACTAATATAAGTTTTTAAAACCCTAATTAGACATGAATACAATCAATGAGTTTTCCAAGAATAATTATATGAAGACCACCCTCATTCCCTAACTATATTCTGGGAACCAGGTAATTTTTGACCTCAGTGGCAACATCCCAATTAGCCAATTTAGGCTCAAGATAAAGATGATTATGACCTTGATGGATAGCAAATTTTGGAATCTAACCACCATTTATGTGCATATAATCTAGGTTCCTTTGGTTTATTTCATGGTTGAGAGAGAGAAAACCCTTCCCTTTGGTGAGGTTATTAGCACCTGTCTGAACAGACAATTCTCTAGAATTAAAAAGAAGACTAGGGGTCAATTTTATATGATTTAATATATAATTTATTCCTTTATATATACACAAAAGTTCACAACATTAAAGAATGGTCACCTAATTGGAAACAAATAGTCTCCCAATATTACTCAAAATTACACATATTCAAGTACATGGACCATATACACTTCATATGTGATTATGTCTATCCATGTTGGTTGAGGCTATCACAAGGATCCCCATGATGATGTTCAGCTCTCTAATAAATAAATATTTTGAATTTATTTGAGACATTTGGTTATATATATATATATATTACACTATAATTAGGATTGAATGGACCCATTACACCCCAATCAGATTACAAGTTCATGTTCCCAACAACCTAGCTGAGAATGAAGTTAAATTATAAACATGAAAAGGTATAGATTGTTTATATAAAACCAAGAGGAAAGGATTACTCCACACCTTCCCCTTAACCATTGGTGAAATTATGATCGAGCAATGGCAAAATATACAAGCTACTTCTAAGTATAAGAGCTCTTTTGGATTCCAACATGATGAATTGAGATAGTGGGAACCAAATGAAAAATTTAATAAAAATTTGAAGTCAAAAGGAATATGTATGACCTATGAGCACTATCCTAATTCTTATGACCACATGTACACTAAATCTTCTTCATTCACTAAAGTATTGGTAAGATTAAATAAACTTTACATTTAGCCAGAGGCTAGATTATTAAGAGAATAGAAATGAAATGATGACATGTGGTAGATGGGGCCCAAGAAATACCATTTATTACTAGGTCCATCTTCTAGACCTTTAACACAACCACATACAGAAAAACAATATCCTAGAACACAAGTTAAATAGAGGCCTAATAAGAGGAGACCTAGTGATGTAGCATCATCTTTAGCTCACCCTAAAGAATTAGAGTCACGTATTGAAGAAATAGACATAATAGCATTAGATCCAGAAGAAATAATGGAGGATGTTCTTACAATGTTATATAATTCTTATCAATCAGAGGAGGAATATGTCCAAGTGTAATAACCTCAATTTCTATTTGAAGATGTAGAGAAAGAGAAGATAAAGGAAGTATCTTTGGACTTAGTCCCTATTACAACCCCACCCAAAATGAAAGCTAAGATAGCTCTAATCCTAGAAAGAGGTAAGAAACCAAAGTTGACATTCACTCCTCCTTTGAGTGAGGTCAACTTTTTTAGTGATGATTACCCAATCCATAGTCCAACCATTCCTAAATAGTTTTTATATGGTAAGTTTCAAAATATTATGACCATGCACCATCCTTGGGCCATCACAAAACATGTCAATATCC
This sequence comes from Torreya grandis, assembly GCA_037957365.1. Lineage (NCBI taxonomy): Eukaryota > Viridiplantae > Streptophyta > Pinopsida > Cupressales > Taxaceae > Torreya > Torreya grandis. The sequence continues at coordinate 159,797 of JARHVA010002170.1, read as the reverse complement.
ATATACATGATGATCTTAAACCTTGCATTATATCCCTTCAAAAATAAGATAAAGAAAAATAGTTGGATACTCTTAGAGCTTCATGTAAATCACAAGTTAAGATTCTTTCTCCACTAGTAATAAAATCTTTAGTTATCATTAGATTTGACTCAAACATAGATAGTTTACAAAGAGTCACTGAGAATAAATCCTTGGTTAGAGGATAAGAATTCACATTTTAGAAAGTGGAACCATTTGTTGGCTTGACTCCTACTAAATGGTAGAGATTAGGTAAAAATCACATTTTTGAGGAAAATGTGTTTGAATTAGCTCAAGCACAATCATCTCAGTTACAAGATACCATCAAAGTATTGAAACAATAGAGGGAGAATCTAAAATAATGGAAGGAGAATTTTTAAAGATAATATGTTTTGTCATTCTTTATACCATGATCAAGATGTTTGAAGCATATTTATATGATATATTTGACTCCCTAAAGTAAAAAAGGGTGATACAAAATGTATTGACCTAACATGATGTAGTATCCAAAGGCTTAGTCACCCAATGGTAGAATTCAAAGGATAAAATAAAGGAATTGTTCAACATCTTGGTAAAAGATCAAACCCCTAGTTTCAAGACCATTAGCTTAGCTCACTTAAACACAACCATAGAATAGATTATAGAAAAGATCAAGGGATTGAGTACATGGTATAAGAGCTTGGAAAGACTCTTTGAGGATGATAAAAAACTACTAGGTAGGATGGAAAAATTCCTTGAGACCATGATTTCCAAACCTACAAGACTCGGCTTTGTGACCATCATAATATATTAAAAATTTAGGCATAGGACCATCTAGGTCATGTAGGAAGCAACGATCAAAATCCAAGGAAATTTTTAGATAGATAACAACAGGGTCATGGATATGATCCTAATGGTAGAAGAAAGTATTGTCAAGGCAAGGGGGCATTAAGGATGCCTTAGGAAGAAATAATAGGGACTTTGGAGACCTAGCTGATCAAGAAGATTATCTCTTCCTAGAACTTTTAGTTAATTTTAAATGTATTGATGAACAACATTAGAAGGTAGTAAGACTTATTCCATAGAAATAGGGGACTTCATCAACATAGGGCCCACAAAGTTAGTTATGAAGATTATTTTGTACAGATTTGTAATATTTTTGAAATAAAATATTCTTTTGTGAAGGCATGTGTAACTTGTAAGCACATTTTCCTATATCTCAATCCATTTTGGAAAGTCTAGTGTACTATATAAACATTGGTAGAAAGGATAGTTGTCCTTACACTTGTATACTTGTAATTTGATATGGCTGACCGATATACCTCCTTGATTTATATAAAAGGATTATTGTCATTTGTAAAAGGGAGGGTGTTTTTGAGTTAAAATAATTAGTGTAAACTTCAATCAACTAATGCAAGTAGAGAATTTTGAAAAGATTATTTCATTTTGTTTATGTGAATTATTATATGGCTTTTCTCTCACTTTTTTGTTCTAAATTCTAAATTTGAATAGTTCATGTAGACTCTTGGTGTGTACCTTTGAATGTATAATTATTCACTAGTGTTTATGCTAGGATAAGTGAAGTTTCTCTAGTTTACTTCATTTTATATGCTCTACATTTGTATATGTGCATCAGTTATTTGCTTATAGGGGTAAAGATTTAAAGTAATCTTGGTTCTTATTTGCATTATCTTTCACATTCTTTAGAATTTTACCTAATGTGTGATAAGATATGAGCTTAGGTTTTTCATATCCTACATTGGTTTTAATTACATACCTAGATGATATTTAGACTTTGTCATAATGTCTTGAATGAAGATTAGTAGCAACATATTTTCCCTCGACCCTATCCTTCCCTTTGATTCTTTTTTAACCATTTCACTTTAGATTGAAGTTTCATTATATATTTCCATCTTATTTTATGTTTAGACTTAGAATTAAGAATAATTCACCTTATTTAGCATATATAATCTTCTTATTTTCAAATATTTACAAGCCATGGTGAATCCCAACCACCAAACATTATAAATATTATGAAATGGTCATTTTTTTACATATATTCCATCATAGATAATAAGATTATCAAAAACTTCAACTCATGCTTTGAATTCTAAAATGAAAAGTGTTTCTTAAGCACATTGATCACCTTTTGGTACATATTTAGGCATCAATAGGAGTTTCACCTAATATATCTCCCTAATCCTATAGAGGTTGATATGAGTCAATATCTACTCAAAGGATATGGTTCAAATGATTATCATGATTATCACCAATTCCATAACAATTATATGTTAGGATGTTTTAAATCAAAGCATATGATCTAATACCTTATCAATGACTAAAAAAATACAGTTGATTATCCTCAAAAGGAATTAGGTTTATAATTTGGTGATCACCAAAAGCAAAAAAATTAATAATCCTTTTGAAGACCATTATAAGAAGGATCTAGAAGTACAAATGGCATATAATTCACATCCTCTTCCTTCACATTATGGTCACCCATTAGATGGGATTATTGGTACTTATACATAGAGTAAACCTTCAATGATTCATATACCTTATATTAATTTTGATGATAGTGAGATTATGGATGATGAATCAGATTTGTATTCCTTATTTATTTAAGCATACCTTGATCACCAATCTATACACAATGTTATGATTGATAATTGTGAAAAAAAAAATATTTGAGCCATAACATTACTTACACACTTGGGTTATACACATGATGATTTATATATTAAAACTAAATCAATTATAGCATTTTATGGGACCTCAAAATAGGTTCTTGGTGTGATTAACATACTTTTATAGTTGGGTCAAACACATGTGGTTACTAACATTTACATTATTACTTATATGGGTGTGTTGGATATGTTATTGTAATGAAATTAGATACATACACTTCATGTCGTACCTTCTATAGTGCATGGGTGTGTTAAATATAGGCATTCCAATTGAGTAATTATAGTTAAATTTCATATGAGCATCTAATAGAATAAGATAAATTTATATCCATACATTTAATTATCAATCCTATAAATGTTAATCCACTTTCTTAGGTGTCCAATATTTGAGAAAAAATTACATTAGAGACACAACATGGATTACATGGAATCCTTATCTACTACATACCATATTTAGATATCCATATCTCCTAAACATGTTCTTATTACTTCTAATTCTAAGAAACCTTAGATAATTCAAATATGGTTTCTAGTGGAGATATATCAATGAGCATCCTTCATATGACATCATAGGATAGTCTTTTCTTTTTTAATATTCTAAAAAGAATAAAAAAAATTAAAACATTCACAAAAGAAAAAATATTCAAAATTTCCATAAGGTATTCGATCCTTGGTAGATATGTTGGTAGATATTATATTATTCATTTCTATATACACATATGTTTTATGCATCTTTTGGCGTGATAAGAGAATACTAAGGAATACGATCTATGAAATTTTGGATATTGGGCATTCCCTCTATTAATTTCATATAGACATTAGTAAAATTAACTTTTTGGATCATGATACACCCAGGTTACACTATTCTATGATAATTTTTTGTTATCATGTTTGATCTTATATTATTACACATGCCTTTATCCAAGCTTGTATATTTCAAATTATACTCTATTTGTTATGTAGTTAACATTTTTTACTAACTAATATACCCAAGGAATAGTATGATATGTTTATATTTGTATCTTGTGTTTCATACTTTATTTTTCTACACTTACTTAAGTGTCTTTCCTTTCTTGCTATTGTCTTGCTTGTCTAAGCATTTGAATATGATAATTTGATTTTAGACCTAGTTCCTTTGTTTTCCTATTTTGACATATGAAAATGTCATTTATTGTTTTATATACATTTTAATATGTCATTACTTACCTTGTGGACATTTTAGTATGTCATATCCCTTTGATTTTATTAAAATTTAACATTTCCCTTGTTTGAGGTCTCCTAGGACCAATGTATTTTTATTTTATTTTGATTTCTCTTGTGTACTCTTGATTAACTATTTATATTGTACTATTATTATCTATATTCTTCCATGATATATATCATGCATATTAAGACTTGATGTGATCATATTTTTTATTCTTCAATGATATATTTATCTAGGCATGTTTATTCTATATGTTACATGATACATTTAGATATTATATAGTTATCTTATCCTTTTGAGGTAAGGTCACCAAGATTTGATACTTCACATCACCTCAAAATGTGGTAATATCAAAGAGGGCATGCCATAGATTCATGACATCCACATTATTCATAGTTTTAGATTCACTAGGGCCAATGTTATGTAATAGTATTCTTTATAATTATATTGGTTCTCAATTTTATATGTTCATGGGGGCATGTCATAGGAACATGTCTTCCACACTTGAAAATTTTCAATTTGGTGAAATTTTATAGTTATGTGATTTAAATACACATTTATGGAAACATTATATACATTGGTACCATTTTTATAACCAAGTTTTGGATTGAGACATATATGAGGTGCATATGCAATGAAAAAGATTGCCTTAAATTAGAAAATAAAAATCTATTTCAGATTTCAAATACTTATATGGACTTTAAAATACACCAAGATGGAGTTTTATAGACTCTTATTGAGTTAATCTAGTACAATATATGTTTCACATTTTGGCAAGGTTGAGGTGATTAAATCACTCAACCTTACCAAGTTTATAAGCTAGACTTGATTGAAACATATAGTTTCACCTACTATATAATTTGATTTTATTTTATCACTCACCCTCTCCAAATTATAAATATGATTAAGTTTCATGGTTGAGTTAACCTTAACTATCAGGCAACAACTGACCTTTTATCCAACATCAAGGGAAATTTGTAATGAAATATTTATATATATGCACTTGTAGGTTTTTTAATTTTCCTAAATATCAATTTCAAATTTTCATAATGACCATATTTTCAAATAAAATTACCAAAATACAAGATGGTTGCATCGATAAACATGTGTAATCTTGTTGATGCCTTAAAGTGTATCATAGGGGTTTAGAGTGTTTAAGAAACACTTCTTTTGGATTCAAATAATCCATTGCATGAGTTTTTATTTATGATATTATTTATATCTTTGGTGGAATAGAGGCAAAGCAAATGAAATTTTTCACAAAAATTATAATGTAACTATTTGGTTGTTGGGAGCAAATATGGCCTAATAGATTGCTTGTGAAAAATAAAGATGATATGAAATTAATAAAGTGAATTATGATCAAAACCTAAGTCTAGAATATAAGATAGCATGGATATTTACAATTAAATCTAAACTAAGGTGAATTATTCAAAAAAATGAGCAAAAGGAATGGTAAGGCAGAGAAGAAATATGTTGCTGATATTCAATCCAGACGTTATGACAAAGTTTAAATTTCATCCAAACATGCACTTAAACTAATATATGTCATGAAATAGCTAAATCTAAAATCCCATTATATACCAAAAAAACATATGAGGATAGTATAAATAGTGTAAATAAGAACTAGATTCAATTTAAATATTTACTCGTATAAGCAAATTACATTAGCACATTTACAAGCAAATCAAAGAAAATGAAATAAATACAAGATATTTAAATCAATCTAGCTTAAGCAAAAATTGACAAATCTACATTCAAGTATACACATCTACAATCCATGAAAACCATTCAAATCTTAACATTAGATTATTTAATTGAGGAAAAAACCATAATAGCAAATACATAAACAAATGATGGATAATCTTTGTAGAATTACTTGCTTGTATTAATTGCTTAAAGTTTACACAAAGTTTTTTATCAAAAAACTCCCTCCAATTTTTATAAATGAAAATACACATTTTATATAAGACTAAGGAGGTATGTCAATCAATAATGTGTAATGACAATTGTACAAGTGTCTAAGACAACTATCCTTTGATAATGTTTTATAATTAATGACACTTTCTAAAGGATTGATTTATAAGCAATGTGATTTTAAAAAGTTGCACATGATTTTAAAAAATAATATTTTCTTTTCAAAATGATATATATGTTTAGTTACAAAATAATATTCTAAAGTCAACAAGTTTGACTTTGGGAGTCCCCTATTGTTGTAGTCTTTTGCCTTTACTGCATGATCTTTATTTTGTAGTTTTGCTCATCAATTAGCTTGAGATTGAAAATGGGTTCCATGAAGAGTTACTTTTCCTAATCTACCAAGCCCTTGAGATATTTATCTACCCTATCCAATACCTCTTTGATGCTCCTTGAATCACTAATATTCTCATCAACTGATAAAATCATGTCCATGATCCTTTATTATTTGCAACTATCTTTCCTTAGCTTTGATTCCTTACCTCTTGAATGAACTACATATCCCTTTGTTTGAATTCCTCATATTTTATTAAAATAATTAGGTTGAGTGTGGTAGGATCCTTGATTATGCTTCCCAACATGTGCATCATCCTATCTTATAACTATTGGATATTATTAGAGATATCTCATATGCCTTTGGACCATTTTTGTAAGGCTTTTATATTCTCTATAAATATATCTATAGCTATGTTAAAATAAGATAGGATAACTACTTTAAATCTAGGAATTTGATCCTTTGCTAGTGTATTGATCAAGTCTTTCACCTTGCTACTTAAAGCCTACCATTGGCCAACTTAGATTATAGTCATGGAACTATTCTTGTTCATTGCATATTACTTGGGTTTTATAGCCTTTAAGGAGCTAAATATGTCATGCACGGTTGTTTCAAACTTCTTGACCATGTCTCCTAATACTGACAAGATAGACTGTTCTTCTAAATTCTCATTCTTCTATTTTAGGCACTTGATAACAACCTATATTTGTTCTGAATGTGCTTGGGATAATTTAATAACATCTTCCTCAAATACTAGATATTCTCCTAGTATTTGTCTTTCCTTCTAGGTTAAACTAGTAAATGGTTCCACTTTTTGATATATCATATCTTCACCTCCTTGGTTGACCTTCTTCTCAATCACCCTTTGAAAACTGGTAGTCTTTATATCATACTTGACTCCAACTATAGGTTGGGTCGAATGTGGGATAGGGACCTACATTTTTTATGAATCTAATAAATCACATGGTGTGGTTAGTATCCTTACCTCCTCTTCCTATAGAGTAATGATCTAGGGTTTCATTTATTATTTCAAGGGAACATTGGTAGCCTTCACAATAGCCCAAGGATGACGCATAATGGGCACTCTTTCAAACCTTGGTTCATTAATGAACCATTCTATAATTTGTGGCCCATATAGTAAGTTTTATTTAATAAATAAATTGACCTCTTTCAAAGGCGGTGGCACTTTGGGTCTTTTAGCCTTTGAGACAATGGCTATCTCAATTTTCCTTTTTGGAGTATCAATAGGAACTAAGTCCAATAAAATTTATTTCTTTTTATTTACCTTAGCCTTCTCTACACTTGCTTCCTCTTTAGATGAATATATGTATGTCATAGATAACATATCAAACACATCTTCAACAAACTCTTGAGAATATATGGCAATCATATGAACCTCCTCTTGATGTGATTCATGTTTTTTTACCTTGAAAGGTTTTAGAGCTAATGAAGTTGATGGAATATCACCTAGAATTTTTTCCTTAAGCCTATGTTCTATTTGTTTCTCAAATTTTGCACTAGTTGATTGAGGTCTAGAAGGTTTACCACTGATCAAGTGGTATTGCCTAGGCCACAATTACCATCTATAATCTATTTTTTTAATTTCTCTCTAGTCTTAACTTAGGCCTCAAGTTGTGTTACTTCAACCTTTTGGTGACTTCAAACTAAGTAGATGCCTTGATGTATATATTATAAAAGGCACTGGAATCATGTTCATAGGGCACATTAAACATCCATTTGTGTTTCAAATGTTCTTTAACCTTTATATAGGGATCCCACTGCTTAAGTTCATCAATCTTTAGATTGAAAGATGATCAATGATTTAATTTTTCCTCAATGTGATCTCACTATCTAAAGTTTGTCTTGTCAATAGTCATAGGGAGGTTGTGAAAGAGTCCCTTTTAGTTTTTTAAAGACCATCAACACCATGGTGTAAATTGTAGGCTACCTCTTGTTCATCCAACTTATCAGGAACATGGATATATAGCTTTAGGGGAGAATTTTGAGTTCCCTCAATCCTTATCATATTACAGTTAGGGTATAGCCATATATCCCCCATTGATTTAATATATTTCTTGATTAATGGACTAATTATTGACATGGGAATACTAGTTATATCTTCAGTCAAGGATGGATAGGCAAAATCAAACAGACAGTTAGTTCATTGAACTGAGTGTTTGCATGTTAAGGGCTAATTATAGTCTCGGGCTACGTGTCTAATTATTGTAAATTAAGAGTCTAAGTTATTGTTTAAGTCTAGGATCTATTTATAGACCCATTGGCATGTATTGTAATTAGTGAAAATAGAGGAAGGCAAGGAAGATCCTTCCAAGTGTAAGATCATTTGAGTTGCAGGTTGTTGCAAGCTCATGGGAGAAGATCTACATGGTAAGTAAGATTACTTTGAGATCTACTTGAAGTATTTTGAGTACTTGTGTACTGGAAGGGTTATTACTGACTGGTTGGAGGTGAACACCAATTCTGTGTGTGAGTTGTGTGTTGGGACCATTTTTTTTGGTAGGAGAGTGAACTCTTGAGAAGAATTACTATACACTTGGTGTGGGAAAATTGAAAGGTGTGGAAGAGTGTGGCATCTCTTCATTGTATTCTTTTTTGGATGAGTATTAATATAGTTTGTGTTGTCTCTAATATTCTGTGTCATTTGTGAATTCTAGTTACTTATTGCTTCTGGTTAATTTTGCATGTTTAGTTGTTAATACAAGGTAATCATATTGTGCTCTTATTGAGGAGCAAGATCCTAACAAGTGGGATCAAAGTTGTTTATTGTTCTTGATTCCCCATCAACTGGTATCAGAGCTTTTGGTTGGGTTATTAACAGGTGTTTCAGATCTGGCTAGTGTGTGTTGCTTATAGGTTACTCACAGGGGTTTCTGTTTGAGTGGGAGTATAGCAATGGTAGAAGAAAGTAAGCTACGAATGGAGAAGTTTAATGGTAAGAACTATCAATTATGGAGGATGCATATTGAAGATTATCTGTATCAGAAAGATTTGTACTTACCATTGGGTGGGGTTGCATGCAAGCCCCTGGATATGGAGGTTGAAGAATGAGAGGTTCTTGATCAGAAGGCTCTGGGATATATAAGGTTGAGCCTTGCATTGTCTGTGATTTCCAACTTATCTCACGCTAAGACAATGGTAGAGTTGATGGAATATTTGGCAAATTTATATGAAAAACCCTCAACTTCGAATAAGGTATTTCTTATGAAGCAATTATTTAATTTGCAAATGTTGGAAGGTGGATCTGTTCATAGTCATCTTAGTGATTTCCATGGTTTGGTAAACTAGTTAAGTTCAGTCAATATTGTTTTTGATGATGAAATTAAGGCTCTCTTAATCTTGTGCTCATTACCTAAAAGTTGGGAGAGTTTGGTAATGGCAGTTAAGAATACTACGTCTGCTTCAAAAATCTTAAAAGTGGATGATGTTGTGAGTGTAATCTTGAATGAATAAATTCACAGGAAAATCACAAGTGAATCATCAGTGAATGATTTGAGAGTGGAAAGCAGGGGAAGGCAAAGAGAGAAGATCAAGTGTGGGAGATCAAGGTCTAAGATAGGCAGGAGATCCAAGTCTAGGTATGGAAAAATAACCTATTGGAAATGTGGAAAGCAAGGGCATCTAAAGAGAGATTGCAGGTCGGATGAAAATCAGCATGAAGGACATGAAGAAGCAGGTGTTGCAGGTATTGTTGCATAGGATGGTTTGGTATGTCCTTTGGATAAAGTAGAATCTTGGGTTTTAGATTCTAGTGCCTCTTTTCATGCATCCCCAAATAGGGAATTTTTTCATGAGTATGTCTAGGGAGACTTTGGAGAAATTTGTTTAGGGGATGGTAAGCCTTGTCAAATGGTTGGCAAAGGGAAAGTGAAGCTGAAATTGCATACAGGGAACACATGGGTGTTGAAGGAGGTCATGCATGTCCCAATCTTGGAGTGGAATTTGATTTCTATTAGAAAGTTGGGTGATGAGGGTTGTACAATAACTCTCATAGTGGACTCTTGGAAGGTTACCAAGGGTGCACTTGTTGTAGCAAGAGGTAAGAAAGTAGGTACGCTTTATCTATCTACTTATATTACTGATTCTCTTTCTAGTTTATCTACTTCAGCTGTAGATTTGAAGATGTGGCTTAATAGGCTTGGTCACATGAATAAGAAGGGGATGCATGTTCTTGAGTCAAAGGGTATGCTTTTAGATTTGAAAAGCATGAATCAATATTTTTGTATGTAGAAGAAGAAAGTGACGTTTCTTAAGAAATCCGATGTTAGTGACAAGAACAAGAAAGCCTCGGTTTTCAAGGAGAAGGTGACAGATAGAGATCAGCACAAGGGGCTGAGGAATTCTGAGTAGAGCAAGGGTGATTTGGACAAGGGTTTGATCCAAAAGGAGCTCATGGGTAAAAGTCATCACTCACAAGTAAAACACAGAGACTGACATTAGTTAGAAAACTGGCATTAGCGACTAGACAAGGACTGATGTTGGCTATGTCTAGCCTGACATTGGTGACTCAAGGATAGATAAGCATTAGCATCGGTCAGGGGGAACTAACATCAGTGATGAGGCAGTCGCATGGAGCTGACGTCAGTCAGGTGCAAATTGAGATGTGACTGGCATCGGTCACTGAGATAGATTTTGGGTGGATAGCAAGCTATCAAGGAGTCTCAAGCATCCATATGGAGGACTTAAAGGGTAAGTAAGCCTCAAATTCATCATTTCCCTTCTTTACACTACTTGTTGCTCACTGACGGTCAAGAACTAGGAAGTTATTAAAGAAGCAGAGTAGGTAGATCTAGGAAACAGTGAGAGCTTGCCATGGTTGAAGGATGTGATTCCTTGGAGAAGAACCAAATGGGAGTTTTTGGGTGGAGTTGCCAGCTGAAAGAAAGCATTGAGAGATGAATGGATGTTCAGGAGAAAGAAGAGTGAAAATGGACACGTGAGATAGAAGGCTAGGGTATATGGTCTTGAGTAAGCTGCAGGACAATGGAGGTTTGACCATTGTGTTTCTCTTTACCAGGTTGGATAATATTAGCTACATTATCCTGTTACTATATTATGTGCTTATTGCAGGGTTACACATACAGGGAGTTATTGAACTAAAGGTAAAGCTAGTTCAGAGGTGTGTCATGAGGAATTTAGGAGCAACAAGATTATTTGGCATGAGTGTGTTTTAGGGACATGTAAGGTCACAGGTTGACTTTGTCTTCAGATGATTGTGTGAAACCAGTTAGCATGCAGATGGTTGGATAGTTCTATGAATAGTTCTTGATTCACATAATGAGGTTGAGTACATGTGTACTAAACTTGAGTTTTTCCAAGTAGTGGGAGTTGTTAGAAAGTTTGGAGCCAATCTAGGAAAGAAGCACTAGAGGGTAGTTTAGTGGAGTCTCAGGTATCTGAGAGGGACCAACAGTAGGTTGACATGCTATGCAGGGTCAAGTTCTTTTCTACATGGTTTGTAGATGTGGATGTGGCAGGTGATTTGGATGACAGGAGGTGCACCACAGGATTTGTGGTGGTTGGTCTTCAAGAGTGATCTTGAAGAGGGATACAAAGCCAAGGGAACAAACTAGATGATGTACAGGTATAGGTACAATTGCAGCTATTTATCTCCAAGTGGGAGATTGTTAGGTTGTGGAGCTAAAAGCTTCAACTATTATAGACATGGATGAGGTTGCTAAGTTCCAAGGATACTGGGGTCGATAGTGGGACCGATGTTAGTCATCTACAGTGCAGAAGGGCAACTGACATCAGTAGGGGGTTGGCCAATGTCGGTCACCTCCAGGCAAATAGGGATCGACGTCGGTCACCTGTGGCAGTTCCAGAACTATTTGTTGCATTGACAGTTAGTTTGTTGAACTGAGTGTTTGCATGTTAAGGGCTAATTATAGTCTTGAGATACATGTCTAATTATTATAAATTAAGAGTCTAAGTTATTGTTGAAGTCTGGGATCTATTTATAGACCCATTGGCATGTATTGTAATTAGTATAAATAGAGGAAGGCAAGGAAGATCCTTCCAAGAGTAAGATCATTTGAGTTGCAGGTTGTTGCAAGCTCATGGGAGAAGATCTACATGGTAAGTAAGATCACTTTGAGATCTAGTTGAAGTACTTTGAGTACTTGTGTACTGGCAGGGTTATTATTGACTGGTTGGAGGTGAACACCAATTCTATGTGTGAGTTATGTGTTGGGACCATTTTTTTTGGTAGGAGAGTGAACTCTTGAGAATAATTACTGTACACTTGGTGTGGGAAGCCTGAAAGGTGTGGAAGAGTGTGGCGTCGCTTCATTGTATTCTTTTTTGGATGAGTATTAATATAATTTGTGTTGTCTCTAATATTCTGTGTCATTTGTGAATTCTAGTTACTTATTACTTCTGGTTAATTCTGCATGTTTAGTTGTTAATACAAGGTAATCATATTGTGCTCTTATTGAGGAGCAAGATCCTAACAAGTGGGATCAGAGCTATTTGTTGTTCTTGATTCCCCATCAAATTTGATCCCTATACTTATAAATGTGCAACTTAGAATAATATTGGGAAATTATATGGGTTTTATTTGAAGACCACTCTCTTTGATTTGGAATTCTTTTGTTGTACATAGGGCATCTAGGAGGTAAGACATCAAGTAAAATTGAGATTTCTTCTTATACCTAATTTCATATATTTATCTACTCAATGAGATGCCAATTATCTGACCAAAAGGAGGGATAATTAGCTTTTCAATAATAAAGTATATCATGGGTACCCCATTAGGTCTACATATGTAGTGGTTGCATTTCCACATAATTTGTTCAACATTATCATTATCATTATAACCCCTGGTATAAACTAGCTAATAGGAATGTTTTTATTGAGGTCCAAAAAGACTTGGCTACCAAAATCTAACCACATGGTAAGGGTGACCATCAAATTGTGTTCCTTAGCCCAAGAATTGATAGAAGTTAGGTCAATTTCAGGTTTGGGAAACTTATAATAGGAATCAAATGCAATAGAAAAATATAATCCACTTTTCTATGATTATGTTCATCATTTATCATGCCCTTATCTATCTTAGTTTTCTTGAAAATGTGAGAAATAATATCAATGCAATGGAGTACCTTAGGGTTTGTAGCTGCATAATGTAGGTCAGCCATCTAGATTACTATAATGTCATCATAGAACCCTTTTTTTTGAGAGATTCTTCTCTTCTTCCCTAGTGATAATTGGCTAGTTATCGACTCTCTAGAATAATTTTGACCAATTACTATCTCTTATGTTCAATATTGTAGCAACGAACTTGATGTCCTTGAAAACATGACCTTTAGCATTTGTTGTCAAATATAGCTTGGCATCTTCTTTTCAAACATGCTTATGTGTCACCATTTTTATAATCTTGATCAAATCAAACAATTTTAGACAATAATTCTACCTTCTCATAGTTCAATATAGTGGAATTAGAGACAAATTAGGTCAATATATATGCTTAGGGGTTTTTTGAAGTTTTATGCAAGGATTTAATGGAGATAACTAGTTTAAACTATGAGTTCCATGACTTAGATTTCACTTAGATTGCAAATTTATACCTTTGGTGTCTATGGGTTCATAAGATATTTTAATCCAACATTCTTACTAATATGGCATCACCATGTCATATTATTTACTAATTTCTAAAATGTGACCATTTATCATTTTTGGACATGTATCACCTTCATGTGCAATCTTGGATATTGGTCAATCCATACCATTGATCCCTTAATATTCATTTGAGCCCTGACTCTATCATAAACTATTTATACTCCATCAAATCTCCTAAGAGTGTGCCACTTGGTAGCTCTGTGGGCTCTTTGTGTACCTTGTAAACACACTCCATCACTTAATGCCTTTATGCCATATGGTAGCTTCTCATTTTATCTAAGACATTGACTTCTTGACCTGATCTATACCATTAGATCTATTTTGGATAGATCAATGCACTTCATCAATCTTGATCCACTTGATTATGTTCTTTTTATGTTCAACAAAGCATGAATCATTTATTATGGGCCAATTCCCTGAGATCATGACATTTGTCACTCTTGGATTCTTCTACAAATATTGACCTATTGACTTTGCCCCACACCATTAGATATTTATACTTACTCATCATGATTACAAAACTTGTCACTACCGAATTCCATCTCAATAGCTTTGAAAATTTGACCTGAGTAAACACCCACATATCATTGATCTCCCTTCTGAGCTCTGTGCTCTCACCACTTAGCGCCTTTGCATTGATTCATTCCTACGATCAATGAAAATAAACTAAGTTAGAGCTTGGGTAATATAAATAAACTTAGGATTAAAGTTTTTAGACTAAGGTATTAGTTTTATTAATAAATATAATTAGGACTTAGGCTAAATTTTAAACTAAGTTTAGAAACATAATAAAGTGCCCCCATTTTTAGTTTGTCCTTATGAATAATAAAATAGACTAGGTGAGGTTTCAAGATATAAAGGACTTAGCATAAAATTTTAGATGAAGGTTTTAGTTGTATTAATAAATACATTTAATACTTAGGTTAAAGTTTAAGCTAGGTATAAAATGTAAAAGTGTTCCTGCATAAACATGGATCGCATGTAAATTTGAATCTATTTCAAAATGAACTTAGGATAAAACATATTAGACTCATATTTTTAACATGACTTAAACATAAATTTAATTAATTAATTAAAATACCAAAGTTTGATTAAAATAAAGGGTCAATATTGGCATGAATGTATAAAACCCTATACACTATTCATTATAATGACACTCCATTAAACCTACAATATGAAAACACGAAAATTCAACATTAACAATATTAGATGATGTCAAACAAGGACCATGTGCAAACATGTCTATTAAGATAGAATGAGAGCCATGATATTCAATAATGTAATTTTGATCAATTTGGATGCAAAACTTCTAACACGATTTACAAAATTGAACAAGGGTCCTCATTTTTCAAAAATGAGGGTATGTTGACCTCAACAAATGGTAAATTTTTGAGGAAACATATCAATATGTTAAAACTCAGATACTCTTGTTTTGAACTAATAACTAGATCATTCATTACATATGATCAAGTGTTATCATTAAGATCAATTCATGATTAAAATAAGTTTTACACATGAGGAATTAGGATTAAAAATAAAAAATTAGTCATGTTATGTGTGTGCTTTGATTCTAATTATTAATTTCCATGGAATTTAGAGAACAAATTTTAGATTTCATGACTGTAAATATTAACATTAAATTATAACATATTTATATATTCATTAAGAATCATGCTTTTATAATAAGGAAGGCTTGGGCATTTCTCTACTACTAGACAAGTGTCCATACCCCTAATAGAAATACCTTAGGATCCACTCAAATCCTTGTTCCACTACCAACCAAGCATCCACAACCCTGATGGAGGTTACCAAAATCACCTTTACTTAGAAAGCTTTTGAATTTTCAATAAAGTTCTTATTTTTTATATTTTTTAGGTATATTTAACTCTTAAGAAAGGTTGATAACCATAATTATCTAGGTTTTAGGCTCTAATCAAATTTTTGATTTTTAGGCAATCATTCTTGGTCATAAACTTCCTCCCAGGCAATAATATTATTTAAGTGGTAACATGACTTTGATTTAATAATCAAAACTTTCACTTAACATGTGAAATCCTTATTAGGATAAAAATTAGATGAGAATAAATTTTAAGATTCTAAGGAATAATTTTACTAGATATCAATCCTCACCAATTTCTTGAAACTATAACATCAATCTCAAATCTTCAAAATCCATAATCAACCAATGTCTAAGGATCATACCTACATTCTTGATGTAAGGGGTTATTTTGAGAAATTAAGATGGATTAGAGTGATAAATTATATTTAAAAGGACTTATTGAAAGCAAGGAACAAAACAAATAAATCAAAAAAATAACAAGCATAGTAAAATGTAAGCAAACAAACAAATATTTACAAGCACTATTTATGAACAAGAAATAGAAAAGAAACTAATATAATCCTACCTGCACTAAATCTAACTAGTCTTATAAATTACTCCATGAATACTTTAGGTGGAATAATATAGAATTAGTGTTGAGATATTTCCCATTAATTGGAAAAGTAAACTTTGTTCCCTATAAGCCTTTGAACTTGAAGGCATTGTCTCCAAAAGTTTCACCATTTTGATGTGGACCACTCCACAAAGAAGTGAACTTCCCATGCTTTCCTTTTGGTTTTGAGGATTTTTCCCAGAGGAGAACTAGGTCTCCCTATCTAAACACCTTATTCTTTGAATTTTTGTCAAACCATCTCTTGACTATGGTTTTATGTCTACTAAATTTGGTAAAAGCTTCTTCTCTTGCATCCTTCATTTGAATGATGTCAAGTAGCCTTAAATTTACAAATTATTGGTCTTCCTACATATACTCTTGTATGAACTTGTAGGTTGGTAGCTTGAATGTAATGAGAAATATAGGTTCTTGACCATATACTAGAAGAAATGGTGATGCTTTTAGTTCTTTCTTTACTCTAGTTCTATCTATCCACAAAGCATATTTAAGCAAGTTATGCCATGTTCTTGGTTTTTTAGTTGTAAAAAATTTAATGGCCTTCATCAAGTTATTATTTGTTGATTTTAAGACTCCATTGCCTTGAGGGTAATGATTTGATGAGAATTTAAGAATTATGTTGTTATCATAAGCCTACTCAATCATTTCAATGGATATAAAGGTAGACCTATTATCACAAACTAGAGATACTGGTGTCCCAAATCTAGTGCATATGTTTTCCTCCAAGAACTTGATCACATATTCAGTTCTACATTATTTGGTTACCACTACGTCTATCCATATTATTTAGTAATCAGTAGTAGTAAGTATATATTTATATCTATATGCATAATTTGCATTGATGATCCCTACAAATTCTAATCCTTATTGAGAAAAAAGTTTATCTATCATGACTGGTCTTAACAACATAACTACTTTTACCTACTTAGTGTTGAAAATATGACATTAATGACACTCTCTAACATGCTTATGAGAATCCTTGAATATTCTGGGCTAGTAATAACCTACCCTTAGGATCTTATGAGCCATTTTATTTATAGAATGGTGTCCACTTCTAAGCGTTCCATAAAAATTACTCATTATCTCAACTACAACTTCTTTGGAAACATGACTTAAGTAAATACCTTCATAGTTCTTTGTAAAGATAACTCCATTTTTGATCAATAAGTGTGATACCTTGATCCTCAAAGCTCTTAGTTGATCTCTTCTCAATAATACAAGATAAGAACCATTGATTAAAAGATGGGTAATAACATATTATCAGTCATTTAGTTGAAAACATTGTTGTTTCACCTACATGGCATTTACTTTAGGATTGGTGTTAGCTATTAATCAAAGCAATCCTTGACATCTCACTAAATTGGTAATTTTTATTTCAAAATCATACTTTTGGATAATATACATCTATGTACCTCTTATTTCTCCTAATTCATGTTGACTAAGCATAAGTTTAGTGGTAGGATATGGTAATATTGCATGCACTTTATTCCTAAGAATGTATTGCCTAAACTTCTTAACTACCTTAGCTAAAACAAGTGTTTGTTTATCAATAAGAATATATTTTATCTCAATATTCTTAAAATTAGTGATCATTAATGCAATAGGGTGATCACACTTGTATATTTTATAAGTTAAAACCATAGTTATTGTATGATTAGAAGGAAATAAATAGAGATATAAATATTTTGTGAAATCAAGAGTTATCAACACTGGTGCCTGCCCAATTGCTTCTTTAATGTCTTTGAAGGATTTATTTATATCTTCACTCCTTATGACTTTGGCATCTTTATTCAACACGTCATTAAGTGGCTTCACAATCTTTATAAAACTAGAAATGAACTTTCTCACAAAATTGATTTTCCTAAAGAAATGCTTTAATTCTTTTATACTGCTAGGGGTTTCTATTTTGAATATGGCATCAACTCTATCAGGATATATATAAATACCATCCTTGGTTATAACATATCCTAGTAACTTCCCTTATATAACACAAAAAATGTTTTTCTAAGGATTGAGAGGAATTCCATACCTCCTACAATATTTAAATACCTTTTATAAGTGCATGATGTGATATTCCCTATTTTTAGACAACACAAATAGATCATCTATACACACACACACACACACACACACACACACACAAACACACACACACACACACACACACACACACACACACACACACACACACACACACACACACACACACACACACACACACACACACACACACACACACACACACACACACACACACACACACACACATACTTATGAGACCTTGAAAAGCATGGTTCATAACTCATTGAAAAGTTATTCTTGCATTTATTAATCCAAAAGTCATTCTTTTATAGGTAAAAGTACCCCACTTGGTAGTAAATTTAGTCTTCATTATGTCCTCTTTGTTTACAAGTACTTGATTATAACCAAAAAATCCATCAAGAAAAGACATCATAAAAGAACCACTAATAATTTGAATGACTTGGTCAAGATAGGGTAAAAGATAGTTATCCCTTTATGAAGCTCTATTCAAATTTTAAAAGTCTATGAATAATATAATTTCACCATTTTTATTTTTGAATGGTACTAAGTTGGCTACCCAAGTATAATTTCTAATGGGAAAAACTATTTTTGCATCTAATAGCTTCTTGACCTGTTTATATATCAATGGTTCTAAGATAGGGTTGACTGGCCTTTGCTTCTACTTAAAAGTTTTTCAATATTATTTTAATAGAATATAATGGATAATGACTCTAGGATCAAATATCTTTAAGTCTTCATAGGACCATGCTATAACAACTTTATATTTGGTCAAAAACTCTTTAGCCTTTCTCAATTCTTCATTTGTGTAGGATGTACCAATATTAAATAGTTGGGGTTGACCCTAAGTTCTAAGATAAACAATATTATAGTCTTTCCCATTCAAATTGGGAACTTTGATAGATTTAATCTAGTTTTTTTTTGTGAGAAATAGTATTTCTAAGGCAATCATGACTTTGGGAATTTTGTTGTCATTCAACTGAATGACCTTATCATCAAGTTTTTCATCAAGAGTATTTTCATTGATCTCATCTATGATGTGAGACTCAAATACTCCTAAATTATTCATGAGGTCTATAATCTATTGATAATCACTAAATACTTTCAAATGATTGACATTATCAATAACTAAGGGACATGAAAGCAACTCATTGTTAAGGTTTCCTAGTTTAGTGTATTGATTTGGCACAAGATTGGCTACACCTAAGGATAACTCATCATCAAAATTTTTATCTTCTATAAGGATGGAGGTAATATTAAAATTATCAAATTACTCTATCAAGTCCCACACTCTAATCTTGTACCTTTAAAGATATGAAAATTTTCATTGGTACTTACTTCCAACCTAATTAACTACTAGTTCTGAACCTCCAGAAACCAATAGTTATTTGACTTTATACTTCATGACAAATTTTAATCATAAAATTAAAGATTCATATTCTACCAAATTATTTTTACATAAAAATCAATGTTTGTAAGAATTAATAAATTATTTTCTAATGGGATTGATTATAATAATTCATACTTCTAAACTAGATTTACATCTAGCACCATCAAAGTATAATTTCCACATTTTGGGTATAACATGAGTATATTTTGAGTCATATACCTTAGAATTATCAAGAGTGTAAAATCCTAACTTATAATTAACCATGTTGACCTCATTTTTTGCATTGTACTTGGTGATGATGTATTTCATCTTTTGCTCCCTCTCTATCTTGATTTTACTGAGAAATCCTTTCCATGGAAGCCACATATGAGAGCAATCAGTAGACATGTATCCATTTAAAGACTTAGTCAAAATCCCTTCTAAGTAGCATTATATAATAATATGGAATATCCACCACTTGAATGTTTATGAATTATTATATCCTTGGCTTAGCATTAAGATGCATATGAAGATTCAACAATTCTCCAATTACTTTAACTCTTGATTTGTCTAATTGAGTAACTACTCTATCAGAATTGATTAAATTTAAACCAAGTTTTTCAAAAATATATTTTGGCATGATATTGGTAGAAACACCTAAATCTAACAAACAATTATGCCTATTTTTACCAAAAACTCTAATTGTTATTAGTAATGGTGAAACCTATAATTTGTTCTTATACATAACTATATTGGCATTTGAAACCTTTGGTGATTTGTTAGGATTATTAGATAAAGATTCAAGTAAAAAATATATTTGTTTAGTAATTTGAGTCAACTCATGTAAAGTGATATTAACTTTAATCTTTTGCATGTCTTCAACAATGTTATATCCACTCCTAGTAGAAGAACCAGATATAATGACATTATTTATAGAAGTACTTCCCTTTGGAGGTTCAAGATTATTGTTAGCTATTAGATTTAGAGGAGTATCAAAATTATTTGGAATTGAAGTAGTCAATGGCTATTTTTACTGTCTATTACTTAGAGGATAAGTCTTCTTTAAATACCATTGAAAAGCATGAATCTCTTAAGGAGTATCATCATGCTCATTCTCATCTTGGAATGGAAAATTAAATGTCTCCACCATGAGAATTGTGTCAACAAATTTAGATGGATTTAAAGAACCAAATGTACCTAAAATTATTATATATTTTAGGTCCACCTTAAAATGTACTCATCTTGAAATAATTAAAAAGCATTAAAATATTCAATACAATCCAATTCACCATGCTTTGAAGTGTTATGAACTCTATAATATTTGGTTAAAGCTACATCATATATATTTATTTCAAGATTGTTATTATTGGTAGATGACTTATTTTTGTTGTTATTATTATTTATACCATTATGAAACTTGTTTGTAGGTATATTGAACCTTTGATAAGAGTAATTCATGTTAGAGTTTTCTCTAGTATTACCTACATGTATTTACAATTGAAGGAAATAAATGCTAAGTTTTTAAACCATTTTGAGTATGGAGTCACTCTCATTTTTAAGTGCCTCTAAGTTGTGAACTTGAGTAATAATTCTTGTTGTAGGTACCAAATCTCTTTGATATTATGGATGAGATCAATTTATAGTGTTATTCAAGAATCCTAGGTTCTGGCCAGGATGAGCATGACTCAACGGTAATTGATTTAACACTAGTGTCTAATTTAGAGTAGGCATGTTATAGTTAGCATTAGGAATGACATTCAACATGGGCATATTAGCCTTAACAATGAGAATGGTGTATTCTAATTGACCTTGAGGTTGCATTTTATCAATGACTATCACAACTTCAACATATACCAAGGCTAATGTGTTTTTAACTACAATAGACTTTTTTAAAAACATAGAAGTCATGGGATCTAAAGAATCCTTATAAATCTCTAAATCCAAAGCCTTATTAGGTATATAGGGAACTATGGTCCTAATAAACATATTATAGAACCTAACATTAAAATCTCTAATGGTATCACTCAAATCTCTTTTCACAATGGTGAATTGATGATAAAGGATACAAGGACTAATGATTTTCCAAATTAGTCAATTAAAATAGTGTTAAAGTAATTCCAACTGGTAATGTAATTATCAAGAAGTTTGAGAAACCAATAATATGTGGCATTTTTGAAATTAAAAGGAAACAATGTAAATGCAACATCTTTATGAACCACATTCAACAATATTAAAGTATCTTTAAAAAAATTAGTATGTTCTTCAATAATTACAACTCTATTAGGACTGAAAGATGGCAAATACTTCTCATGATTTATAGGTAAGTCATGTACCTGACTAGTCACATTGATGGAAGATCCACCTAACCAAGCCATACCTTGAAAATGATTGAACACATGATCACCAAAAATAGGTGAATTAAGTTGAGATTTGGAGACCATACGCTTACCTTTATTTTCTCTTGATTTTATATGAACTTCCAATGAAAGGAGAGGTAGTCTTGTCTCTGAACATGACCTAGTCCTGATTCTTGGTAGTTCTAATTGTAAAATTTGAATCATGTTCAAAATATGATGTGTAAACCTTATCTTTGAAAATAATAATGATAATATAGGCATGTTAAGCAAATATTTATACAAAAAATAATGATCTTTAACTAAACTACCTCAAAGATATGTCTAAACTAATGTTTATGAATGATATTTACACTTCTAAGTTCAAATAAATATAAATTTTAAAATAATAAATCAATATTTGCAAAAAAATAATATCACTAACCTTAAACACGATATATTTAAAAATCTTGAACTACCTTTGCAAAACATTATCATGAATCTTCAAAGAATAGAAATATTTAGCTAAAGAATCCTAAAAACTAGTCTAAAACCATGAATATCAATTATATTTACATAATTGAGGTAATAAAAACCAAAAATATGCAAAGAATCCACTGATCTTTGAAAAAAATTCACTAAATTAGTAAAGACACATTAAATTTACAAAGCTTTAACTAAGGGCCTCCTTCTAGCACTAGTGAAACCTTGCCTATTGATGTCCGAAAGTGTATCACAAGGGTCCATAGTGTTTAAGAAAAACTTCTCATTTTTGGATTCAAATAATCCATTTCATGAGTTGTTGGTTGTGATATTATTGATATCTTTGATGGAATAACAACAAAGCAAATGAACTATTTCACAAAATTTATAATGTAACTATTTGGTTGTTAAGAGAAATTATGGACTAATAGTTTGATTATGAAAAATGAAGATGATTTGAACTAAATAGAGTGAATTATAATCAAAATATAATTCTATTATCTAAGATAGCATGGATATTCATAATTTAAACTAAAGTGAATTATTCAAAAAAAATGAGAA
This sequence comes from Torreya grandis, assembly GCA_037957365.1. Lineage (NCBI taxonomy): Eukaryota > Viridiplantae > Streptophyta > Pinopsida > Cupressales > Taxaceae > Torreya > Torreya grandis. The sequence continues at coordinate 136,787 of JARHVA010002170.1, read as the reverse complement.
AAAGGAAGGATAGGGTAGAGATGAAAAATGTTGCTAATATTCAATCTAGACATTATGACAAAGTTTAAATTTCATCTAAACATGCACTTAAACCAATATTTGACATGAAATATCTAAATCTAAAATCCCATAATATATCAATTAAAACATTTTAGGATATTAGAAACAATGCAAATAAGAACTAGATTCAATTTAAAGATTTACTCCTACAAGAAAATTCCATTAGCACATCTGTAAGCAAAGCAAAGCAAATGAAATGAATCCAAGATCTTTCAATCAATCTAGCTTAAGTATAAATTGACAACTATAAATTCAAGTGTACACATCTATAATCCATGAAATCTATTTAAATATAAACATTAGACCAATTAACTGAGATAAAAACCATAATAGAAAACACACAAATAAATAATGGACACTCTCTGTAGATTTCCTTGCTTGTAGTAATTGCTCAAAATTTACACAAAGTTTTTGCTTAAAAAACCTCCCTCCTCTTTGTAAAAATTATAATACCCCTTTAATAGAAGAATAAATAGGTATGTTAGTCAATCATGTCAAATGACAATTGTACAAATGTCTAGGATAGATGTCCTTCTATAATGTTCAAGAATTAATGACACTTTATAAAGGACTGACCTATAAGTAATGCACTTTTACAAAGTTGCACATGATTTTAAAAAATAATATTATCTTTTAAAAATTATATACATGTTTAGCTATAAAATAATATTTTAAAGTCAACAAGTTTGATTTGGGATGCCCCTATTATTGTAGTCTTTTGTCTTTGTTGCAAGATATTCATTCTGTAGTGTTGCTCATTAATCAACTTGAGTTTGATAATGGGTTCCATGAAGAGTTACTTTTCCTAAACTACCAAGCCCTTGAGTTCTTTATATGCCTTTTTTAATGCCTCTTTGATTCCCCTTGCATCACTAATCTTCTCATCAACTAATGAAATCATCTCCATGATCCTTTTATTATCTGTAGATGTCTTTCTTTAGATTTGATTCTTTACCTCATGCATGAACTACGTAACTCTTTTCTTGAATTCCTCATTTATGATTAAACCAATTGGCCTGAGTGTGGTAGGATCCTTGATTAGGATCCCCAATATTTTCATCATATTATCTTATAATTATCAGATATTATTAGAGATATATCCCATGTCCCTGGACCATTTGTTCAAGGCTTTAATCTTCTCTATCAATATAGTTATATCTATGTTGAAATGGGCTAGGCTAACTATTTTAAATCTAGGAATTCAATCCTTTACCAATGCATTGATCAAGTCTTTCACCTTGTTACTTTAAGCCTACCATTGGCCAAATTGGATTTTATCCATGGAACTCTACTTGTTCATTACACCTTGTTTAGATTTTATAGTCTTCATGGAGTTGAATAAGTAATGCATGGTTTTTTCAAACTCTTTGACTATGTCTCCTAATACTAATAAGATAGATTATTATTATAAATTTTTGTTCTTCTATTTTAGGCCCTTGATATAATCCTATAGCTATTTTGAATGTGCCTAGGCTAATTCAAGAAAATCCTCCTCAAAGATTGGATCTTCTCCTAGTATTTTCATTTCCTTTTGGGTCAAACTAGTCAACGATTCCACTTTTTGATATATAATCTCTTCACCTCCTTAGATGACCTTCTTATTAATCACACTTTATAAAATAAAATTATCCATCATAATTGACTCTAACTATAGTTTAGGTCATATGTGGGATAGAGACCTCCATTTTTTATGAAGCTACTAAATCATTTGGTGTGGCTTGTCTCCTTACCTCCTCAACCTACAAAGAAATGATCTAGGGTTTCATTTATTATTGCAAGTAAAAATTGGTAGCCTTCACCATATCCCAAGGATGATGCATAGAGGGTACTCTTTCCAACCTTAGTTCATAAATGAAACATTATAAAACTGGTGGTCTATATGGTAAGTTTTCTTCACTGAATAAATTGACCTCTTTTAAATGTGGTGTCACTTTGGGTGTCTTAGCTTGTGAGATAATGGCTATCTCAGTTTTCCTTTTTGGGGTATCAATAGGAACTATGTCCAATACCTTTTCTTTCTCTTTCTCCTCCTTATCCTTTTCAATACTTGATTCCTCTTCATCTGAATCCATGTATGTCATAGATAACATCTTCAACACATCTTTAATAGATTTTTGAGGATCTATGGCTATCATATGAACCTCCTCTTGATGTGATTCATTGTTTTTCCTTAGAAGGTCTTAGAGTTGATAAAGTTGAGGTAATTTAATCTATCCTTTTCTCTTTAGGCCTATGTTCTAGTTTTTTCTCAACTTTTGAAATGATTGATAAAGGTCTAGAAGGGTTACCACTGATCAAGTGGTATTTCCTAAGACCCAATTACCGTCTATCATTTATTTTTTTATTTCTCTCTAGTCTTGAATTAGGCCTTAGGTTGTGTTATTTCAACCTTATAGTGAATTAAAATTAAGTATATGCCTTGATTTATATAGGATAAAAGACACCATGCTCATGTTTTTAGGGCACATTCAACATCCTTTTGTGTTTCAAATGTTCTTTAACCTTTCCATAGGGGACCCACTATCCAAATTCATCAATATGTAGATTAAAATATTATTTATGATTTGATGATGCCTCAATGTGATCCCAATATATAAAGGTTGTCTTTACAATAATCATATGGAATATAAAGACCATTAACACCATGGAATAATTGGTACACTACCTCTTTCTCAACCAACTTATAAAGAAAATGGATAGGTAGCTTGAGGGGAGAATTTTGAGTTTCCCCAATCTTTATGATAGTGAATTTAGGGTAAAACCCACATATCCCCCATTTCTTCAATATATTTCTTGATTAATAGACTAATTATTGACATGGGGATACTAGTTATATCTTCAGTCAAGGGTGGATAGACACAATCATAGATAAATTGAATGTAATCCCTATATTTGTAGATGTGAAACTTAGAATAATATTTATAAACTATTTGGGTTACATTTGGAGACCACTCCCTCTAATTTGGAAGTCTTTTTTTTGCACATAGGGCATCTAAGAGGTAAGACATCATGTAAAATTGATTTTTCTTCTTATGCCTAAGTGCATAGATTTGTATACTCAATGAGATGTTGATTATCTCACCCAAAGGAGGGAAAAATACTTTTCAACAATAAATCAGATCATGGGAACCCATAGTGGGTCTACATATGTTGTGATTGCATTTCCACACAATTTATTCAACATTTTCATTATCATTCTAACCCCTAGTCTAAATTGGCTGATAGGATTGTTCTTATTAAGTTCTAAAAAGACTTGGTCCCAAAAATATAATCACATGGAAAGGGTGTCCATCAAATTTTTTTATTTAGCCTAATAATTAATAAATTATAAGTCAATTTGGGGTTTGGGAAACTTATAATAGGACTTAAATGCAATAGTAGAAATGTAATCCAATTTTTTATGATTATGTTCATTAATTATCTTTCCCTTATCTATCTTAGTTTATTTTAAAATGGGAGAAATAATATCAATGAAATGGATTACCTTAGGATTTATAGATGTATAATATAGTCGATCCATTTGGATTGCAATAATGTCATCATAGAACCTTTTGGTTGAGATATTCTTCTCTTCTTCTCTGGTGATAGTTGGCTAGTTCTCAACTCTCCAAAACAACTTTGACCAATTACTATCTCATGTGTTCAAGGTAGTAACAATGAACTCAGTGTCCTTGAAAACATGACCTTCAACATCTATTTTCACATATATCTTGACATCTTCCTTTGAAACATGATTATGTCCCTCAATTATTAGAATCATGATCAAATTATATAATTATAGATAAGAATTATACTTTATCTAAACTCAATATAGTGGAATTATAGACAAATTAGGGAAATTCATATGCTTAGGGATTTTCTAAAGGTTTATATAATGTTTTAATGGTGGTATCTAGTTCACACTATGAGCTTTGTGACTTAGATTTATTTTATATTACACATTTACACATTTCATGTTTGCGGGTACACAAGATCTTTCAATTTAACTTATCCTACTTATGTGGCATTTCCATGTCATATTATTTATTAATTTCTAAAATGTGACCATTTATTATTTTTGGACACATGTCATCTTCACGTGTAATGTTAGATCTTGGTTAATTTTCACTATTGATCCTTTAATAGTCTTCTCAACCTTAACTCTATCACAAACCATTGATCTTCCATCTAAGCTCTTGAGAGTGTGCCACTTGGAAGCTATATAGGCTCTTTATGCACCTTGAAAACATAGTCCATTGCTTAATGCATTTGTGTTATGTGGTGGCTTCTCAATCCATCTAGGACATTGACTTCTTGACTTACTCCACATCATTGGATATTATTTATAAGGATCAATGCACTTCATCGATCTCGATCCACTTGATTATGTTCTTTTTACATTTAGTGAAACATGGACCATTAATTTTGGAATAAATCACCAAGATCATGGAATTTTTCACTCTTGGATTCCTATATAGACATTGACCTATTGACTTTTCCCCATTCCATTATATCTTTGTACTTGTTTACCATGATTGTGACACTTGTTACTACCATGTTCTATCTCAAACAAATTGACAATTTAACCCAAGTAGATGCCCACATACCATTTATCTCCATTCTAAGCTCTTAGATATTTCTACTTGGAATCCTCACATTGATTCATTCTTATATTCAATGAAAATAGAATAAGTTAGGGCTTAGGGAATATAAAGGAACATAGGATTAAAGTTTTTAGACTAAGGTTGTAGTTGTATTAATAAATATAATTAAGACAGGCTAATTTTAAACTAAGTTTAGAAACATAATAAAGTGCCCCCACATTTAGTTAGTCCTGGTGAATAATAAAATAGATTAGGTGAGGTTTCAAGATATAAATGACTTAGACTAAAATTTTAAACTAGGTTTTAAGTTATATTAATAAATACAATTAGGACTTAGGCTAAAGTTTAATCTAGGTCTAAAATGTAAAAATATTCCCACATAAACATGAATCCCAAGTAAATTTGAATATATTTAAAAATTAAGTTAGGCTAAAACATATTATATTAAGTTTTTTTAACATGATTTAAACATATATTCAATTAATTGATTAAAATAAAGGGTCAATATTTGCATTAATGTATAAAACCCTAGACATTGTTTATTCTAATTACATTCCATTAAACCTACAATATGAAAACACCAAAATTTAACATTATTGATATTAAATGAATTCAAACAAGGACCATTTGTAAACATGTCAATTAAACTAGAATTAGAACCGTGATATTCAATAATGCAATTTTGATCAATTTGGATGCACAACTTCTAACATTATTTTCAAAATTGAATAAGGGTCCCCATTTTTCAAAAATGGGGGTATGTTGACCTCAATGAATCCTAACCATGCACTCTTTACTTTCAAACATTTAAAATGCTATAAATTTTATATTATATGGATTGATTATATATTATAAAATTCTCTTGGTTATAGTTCACTCACTATCAAAATACTCACATTGGACTCATTCAAAGACAAGGTGTGTTATACACACCAAATTCCACATTTATTTTCCTTTAAATTATTAATTTTATTACTATATTTATGTGGGGGAGAATATAGATACTAAATTTGAATTATATAACACTTCAGTCTAATATAATTGGAAAGTAATTCTCATGGTTGTAACCTTTAGTTCATAGTACTTTCTAATATTGAAAGGCTCATATCTACTATCTCTTGTGCCTATTTATTATTTGTTACTTTGACCATATGTTATTATAATTACCAATAATTCTATGATACTCATTTTGGAGGCTTGTCAATGATGTCTCCAAGTTGACCAAGGATGTTGATGAGGTGTCATGTGTTTTAGAATGATAATGAAAAAGTATGCTTCAATGTGCCTCAAAATTAATGCATGGTTCTTTAGTGTTTGACTGAGTGAGATGATTAGGATGGGTATGGTTATTTGAGGATGTGAAAAGGGTCATATCAGAGGTAAATGATTATTGGAGAGCTTGTGTGCATGAGTGAAATTCACTCAGTTCTTCATTATGTTCATCTAAGCATAGTTGACTCTATGATAGATAAATCTAAGAAGGCATATTGATGACATCATATCTCACACATGTGAGGGTTCTAGATTTTATTGATATATGGATAGATTATTGTCTATGAGGAGATCACATAGTTTAAGTTTTAGATCATGTGACTAAGTGAAGACAAAGTTATTAAGGTGAAAATTTGGTCCCTGAGAAAAAAAGTGCATTAAGTTCCAACACTTGTCAATTTTTAAAGGAAAATATAATGGTATTTTTTTCATCACATCAAAAATTGATGGCATGAAATGAATATGAACTTAACTTAGTATTGGTCTAAGTTTAAAAATGAATCAAGTGAGCATTTTTTCAATATCATATCTTGTATGTGAGAAGGTTTTAGGAAAAAATGGTCATATGGGTTTGTTCAGTATTATGCCTAATTTATATGATGAAAATTTTAGAACATGAGATGGATCAAATCAAAATATAATCATGTGCAAAGTTGGCCTTTTGGGCAGATACCAATGGTCCCCATACTTAGTATATTTTGCATGAAGTTAAAAATGAAGACCAGATATAGATCTAATGGTTCACAAGAGATTATATAGTGAATATATATAATGAATAATAAGTCAAAGAGGTAAAAGTGTTATATGTTTAATGATGTTAAAGTCCAAGTTATTTTTAGAATATCAATGGAGCATGTTCATTCCATGATGTCTGGGACTAGGGAAATGAGGACAATTGTTCCAATTTTAATGTCAAACAAAGATAAATAACTAACTCCTTTCAAGATATAATATTGAGCAGGTGTATGTACAAATAGATATCAATGGTACATATTGATCAAGATATTTTCAAAGTGTCCAATGTCTAACACAAATAAATATCACACTATGTATAGGAAATTGATGGAGTGCATTAAGTCAAATAGTAAAAATAAAGATCCAATGGTGAGTGAAAAAAGGTAAAGTTAGACCTACTTAATGAAATATAAATGTAATGTGTTTAATTTGAGTAGCAATGGCATGAGATGATAACAAAGTGTTCAAGGTTTAACTATGATCATTGGTATTAGAATATTCAAATTTGTAAAGGGAAAAAACTAGCACTTAGTTTTTCATCCATAAATTTTGTTCCAAAGAAAATTTCTTGACGGAGTAAAAAAATTGTATAGGAATTCAAGACACATCTGGTGAACTGAGTTAGAAGGTTTGAATGTTTGTAGAGTTAAAGATATTGAGCTCTAAAGTTGACTATGTGATTAACTATGTTTTATAAGTGACCCAAGAGGGATAATTTAGTTTGTGTTGAGGATATCTAGATGTATCATGATGGATTATCTATTAGAGAGTGTTTTATAATCCATAAGTATCATTTATGTGCTAATTAGAGGTTTGACCTTTATATATTCAATATGAACAAAGATGTATAATTTGATTATTTATTGAATGCATTGGGAAATTGAGTGGCCATTTTATAGAGGTAATTTGAAGTTATTATGAGTAGATTTGAATAATAAAATGAGCATGGAGATGTTCTATAAGTCTTTAAGGATTATTATAAGGAATTGGTTGTCATGATATGCCTTTGATTATATATGGAGACTCGAAATAGCTTGACTATATTTTGACTATATATGACTAGTCTCAATGATCATGTTGTGTATGTTGTTATGAGTGCTTATAAAATGTGTTGATGTGTTTAAAGCACATGGGGGTATAACTAAAGTCCTAAATGGTTCACCCATGTGATCTAATAATATGGATATGTGAAATATTTGAGTAGTTGGTTCATAAGTTTGAGACCATGTTTTCTATGTATGAAGACCTAAAGAGCTAGGAGAACTAATTATTATGTCTAATGTGGAGTTGGTGTTCAAAATGGAATGAAACCATGTGTGATTTAGAAATGGGATATTTTATATATGTTTGATATGATTGAATCATTGGTAAAGGATGAATGTGATATAAGTAGTCTCACATGTAACATGTGAGTATGAAGGCCTACTGGTTTTAGGTCTCACCAAGACCTAATGGTGGTTTAGGGGTAATAAGGTAATGGATGACCTATGGATTATATGGTTATTACATGTAACATGTATGGGTACCTATTTAAAATGTGTAAAAAGCATGGTATTCATCTTGTCTAACCAAGATGGGTTATACTAAGAACATGGTATAAGTATAGGGCCTATTTGGCCTCTTTGTTTGTGTTGTGTAAATGTTGAGCCAAGTGAAGGAGATAACCTTTAAAAGAGAAGGTAAAATTTAATGAGAACCATTGAATATCAAAGAGGATTGGACATGCTTGTCTGATCAAGGTGATGGAGGTAATCACATAGGTTATTGGACCTAATAGGCCTAGAAGAAGTAGAATGAGTGAGTATGCTCAAGAGGTTGTTTGAGAGATTGTGTATGATGAGTAAAGTTAAGGTGAAGGCTATGCATGCCAATTGGATTATTTTAAAGGAAAATTAGGATAATACTGGGGTGTATGATCTATAGGTCATATTTCTAATGCCATAATAGTGTTCGTTTCAGTTTGAAGATTGAGTGTGAGTGAAGAGTTGAAGAGTGGGGTTAGTTGGGATATGTGATGTGTCTTAATTGATCCTTGTATGTTGGTTCAAGTATGTAATGTGATTTTAAAAATAATGAGTGTTGGATGAAATAATGAAGATTAAGAGTGATAATCAAAGGTTCATCATTAGGTGTTGAAGACATCAATTGAAAGGTGGAGGTTTTCATTTCAAAGGAGGATCTAGAGGACTTGATCTTCCTTAGGGGAAATTGTTCCTTGTGAAAAAGGTGTTTAACAAAAGGCATTTGGTCAAAAGGACTTGGTCATATTAGGGGTAGGTGATCCTTATGAAATTGATGTTTCACTAAATCATGGTCAGAAGGACTTCATCAGTATCTTGTTTTTACTACCTTATAGGACAAGTAGTCCTAGTGTTTATAAGCTTGAGAGTGGGTTTTATTCCCCAAGAGGGTTTCCCACATATTCCATGTGTTTTATTTTAGATCTTAAATTATCTTTCTTGTTCATTGATATGAATGATGTATATGCCTCATGAATGTATGTATTTAATGATTAAGAGTTTGAAGGAATTGGAATTGAAATTCGATTATCTAGTCTCACTAATTCACCCCCCCTCTTAGTGATTGTACCTCTAATAACTCAAAATTTTATAAACCTACTTATTATCATCCTCTAAAATTATGGTACTTGTACACATTTTATAGATTTTAGGATACTTGCATCTTATCTAGAGACATACATTGACTCAAGAGCCTTATCCAAACTAAGCATTGAGTTCCCTAAATTCATCATATTTTCAACTTTAATGTGTTACTATGGTCAGTTTAAGTGCTTTAATGAGAGACATTTCATAAAAAGATAATTATATATGAATGATCAATATGCATTCATAACTCACCTAATAAGTAATGAGGTAACTCACCAAAAATACTCAATCAATAATTCAAGTGAGAAAGTACACCCCATTCATCCATATTTCAATATCAGACATAATAGTAGTATCCCCATAAGTATAATGTACTTAAGGAACATCCAATGAGTCTTATTTTACAAGTTATAATCTAGGTCACTTTATGTACTTGATTTACACATATTACACCATTGTGCACATATAAGCTAGGATAAATACATCATTTTTAGGACCTTTTAAAATTAGTGGATATGAAGGAATCACCCATTGACACAGGGATATTTATGGTTATCTCAACATTTTGAGCCTCCTAAGTGAGCCCACTAAACCATTTTCCCCATAGTTACTATCAAGATAAAAACTAGTGTTTTTTTCATTTGACAAGGAGTGACAACTTATGAGTACACTAGAATAAAAGAAAAAAAAAACATAGAAGGTTTCAGGTGGTTATATAGATATCTAGAAAATATTCCATTTTGGACACCTATGTCCAATATAGATAGGTGCATCAAGGAAAAAACCATCCAAAACTGACACAAACATCTAAGTCCATAAATTTAAAGTTTCCATAATCTAATGATTGATCCAAAATCCATATCCAACCTATTTTCATCTTGTTCCATATTACATCTATGTGTGGATAGTAAACTATATAAGTACTCTTATTTTTCATTTATTATAATATAAGTCAATAGTTGTACTTTTTATTTCTATCATATTTCAACATTTAAAATATAGAATATTGTTTATCTAAGTTTGAAATTAATTGGCCTAATAGAGATATATTTATCACCCTTGTGATTATTAATTTATATATTCTCAAACCTATACTATATGTATCAATGTCAATCTAGGGTAAAACATATTCTTAGCCCATCTCTTTATGCAAATTCTAGCTTATATAGGGTTTTCAACTTTATGAGGTTTTTTGTTGTATTTTTCAGCTTTAATCTATCATTTATATGTAACATAGGCATAGCTATAGATTAAAATAGTGTTTCTATCAAACACTTAGAGATGCCTTTTTGTCCACATAATATGTGTTAAAATAGTGAAGTAACAAACCCTATACCTAATTAATATGCCAATGATGAAATCGAACCACACAGAATAAATTATAAAAGAAACTAATTCTAACCATGAAAATGATGAATCTAATGAAACTAATGAACATGAAAAAATAGACCAAGAAAAAGTACAATCTCTTGATATTTTTTGACACCATATCTAACAAAAATTAGATGATATTGATTAGATCATAATAACCATATTAGTAATGAAAAAATAAAAAATCATAGATGAAAAACTAGGTCCACCTATTGATCATCATATTAGAGCTAGGGGCCATTCCCATATACCAATAACCCTCTCAATGGGCACATCACTAATTCATACTTATAATGGTTTCATAGGATATGTGTTTACACTATTGTTCCCCAAACCAAATCCTACTATTTATACATCTTACATGGGAAACATTAATACTTTAACACAATTACTAGTTTCAATACCTATATCAACTCAAACCATGGGTACATCTCCTTTCATCACTTCTCAAACATGAAACTTTTATGACCAAGATGTGTAATATCTTGTCAAAAAAAAAAAATTTTTACAATCCAAGGTTACAAATATTGAACATAATTCTATGAAATCACCCTATGTTATTGATTCATAAGATGTGTTGCATAATCGTCTTGCACCTAGAATATATTTTCACCCCTTTCCAACATAGTTTGTTACACATAAGATCACATTTTATGATGGCAAGGGTGATTGTGAGAAACATATTTAATCTTTCTATGTAGCATTCCTTGATTACTCTAATGATAAAATTTTGACTAAAATATATCCAAGGATCCTAAAGGACTATGCTCTAAGGTGGTTTTATGAATTACCAATCAATTAATTAAAACCATTGAACCCCCTTAAAAATTAGTTTATGGCACACTTCTCTATTAATATTATAAAAAAGGTTTCCTATGACCAAATTGCAAATATTAAAAAAGGAACCAATAAACTATGAATGAATATGTATTAAGATAAAAGAAAATTTTGGCTAAAAATAACAATCCAATGGAAAATAAAGAGCTTCAATAATCTTAAAGAAAAGTTTTCTTGCACGATTACATGTTTCCATTATTTTCAAAATTTTAAAATATTTTGATGAATTATTCCATATTATTTTTAATCATGAAATTAATATTATCTAATTTAAAAAACTTAATTATGTAACAAACACACTAAATACATCAAAAATAAGGTTTACTATCAAACCAAGTTATAAGGTGAAACCTACAAAGCCTAAAAAGGAAATAATGATGAATAGCATCGTAAGACAACTTGAGAAATTAGTGTGTACGATTTGAATTATGGTAATTTTTTGTTTTATATGGGTGTTAGGGGTATTATATGTTCCCCTAGGATGATTTTGAGTTACTAAGAGTCTTATATTGGTGTGTTAATTACTCTTATAGAGTTTCTTGCCAAAAACTAACATTTCAAAATTTGAATTGTGAATTAGGCTTGGGAGTGATGTTGTGAATATTATAAGAAATTTAAATGTTAATTAATGTATAAAATAGTTAATATAATGTAATCATAGGTTTTGAAATGTGTCTTATTGTACAAGTCATGGAAAAAAACAATGCAATCCAAAAATCTAACATTTCTAACTGCCACCCTACATGGGTTGGCCAAGAAAAGAGTGTTATTATTACATGTTTGAGTGATATAAAGGATGTAAATGTATGTAAGTACTAAGTATGTGTTTTTTAGGGTAGTATTAGGATAGGATAAATTATAATAAAAAAGTAGGAGATCTTGAATAAAATAGTAAATATCAAGAAAGGAGAACTTTTTCTGCCTTGTAATTTTGTGTTTGAATATTGTAAGAACAGTGTGATCAATGAATAAAAGAGAGTTTTTGAGAGAATATGAGAGTTTAATTTAGGATCATATAATTAAATTATTTATTATTTTATTAAATTTTACTACTTTTACTTATTTATAGTTCAAGGGTTGTAAGCTTTGATGGCTCTATTTTAACATAAGAAAGAGATCAAAGTGTTGGTTTTTAGATTAATTCAATAGTTTTAAGGCATTGCGAGTATCATATAATTTACATTTAATGTCAAAGATAATTTATATTCTAAAAATAATCCATTTGATATTTTAATAATGTACTCAGACTTATATACCAGCCAACACAATCCTATTTGAGAGGAATTATGTTAATACACAATCAAAGAGTGACAAGTAAGTTAAAGTGTGGATGATTTTTTGAGGTTTATTTAATTTTTTTAAAACATAAACATAGTTTAAAGTGTATTAATGATCATATTAATCCTATTTTATGATATGAATCCATGTATAATTGTAATAATCTAGGTAAACCTTTACACAATCATGTTTGTTAACCCAAAATTTTGTAAAACTACTTGTTGGAGCTTATTTGTGATTGATCGAGGTGAAATATATATTGGATAAGTTGATGAGATTTTATGTTTAAAAATAAATTTATCCTATTTTATATGCATTTGGCTCTGTATAGGCTTGTGTTCACCAAGCTTTGGATTTCAAATGTTGAAACTCAGACAACGTTTTATTCCACACTTATAATCTGATGAAACTTTGTGATCATACGATATTTTTTAATTTATAATATATTTTGGAGTTTTTATTTTGATTCTAAATTATACAATATGATTTGTTGAACTATGTGTTTTACTTGGCCTAAAAGAGATCTACTTGGTAGGTAGGGGTTGAGTTTGTAGGTATACCTTTGGATTTTTGTCATGAAACTTTTTTTGAAGATTAATGTGGATAAAGGGTATATAAAAAGGTATTTTTTTTAATATAAAATTTCCATATGTTTCATACCTACTATATTTTTCCAAATAAGGGCTAAAAGGACCTAAGCAAGAAAGAAGGAAGAAAGGTTTGATTGAATTTATACCTTGGAAATTATGCATCATGATTGGATGTATAAGGGGGACACAAATTATTAGGTAAATGGTCTTATGATCCTTATTATAGATAAAATAAGATCAATGTAGAAGAAATAATGGAGACTGAAGTATGGAAATGGTTTATTAGATGAGGATTATGGTATCAAGGAGAGAGAATGTAGAGGATGGTCAAGGGTTATAGTTATTCAAGATATCAAAGAATCCTATGTTATCAATTATCCTTATGTGTAGATAAAATTGAAAGAGTGATCAATAGGGTGTCAATAAAAGTAATAAACTTAATAAATAAAACAAAACTAGAAGATAAATAATGGATTGAATATAAGAGTTAGGGTCAGGTGTATGTAAATGGAGGTTATAGGCATCATCTCTGCATTGATCTATATCAGAGAAGGTAAGCTCTTGGAAAAATTCATGATTTTGAATACAAAAAGTTTTTTTTTAAGGTTATTAAAGGTTTTTATTTTAGATTTCATGAAAATAAGTTGAAGGAATGAGTAAGAGAGAATGAGAGAGAGAGAAAGAGTAAAGAGTTTTTGGTAGAGCAACACTAAGAAGAGAGTTAGTAGAATGTAAAAATAAAAATACTCCAAGAAGAGCATTATATATCTAAGGTGAAAAATAATTGGATAAGAGTGTTAATAGACTAGGTATAGGAGAACCTAGGTTGAGACACCAAAAGATGAAAAAGACTTACTTTTGAGAAGATGAAGATAAAGAAGATAAAAGAGAGGAAGGGCTTGGGTGAGTTAGAGTACCAAAATGAGAGAATGAAGAAGGAAGACCCAAAGAGAAAAGGGTTAGATGTAAAAGAGGATAAGAGTGATATAGACTATAGGATATAAAGGATAATGATATTGGTTGAGATCATGTAAGAAAAGTAAATCTAATGGTATGGATCAGTTATGAAGAAGAAGAAGAGAGATAAGTGGCCTATTAGGCTACTCATGGAGAGAAGAAAGATTGTCATGAGAGATAATGAGAGGTAAAATAAGTTTTTATGTAGGTAACACAATAAAGATATGAGGAATTTCATAAGATATGAACAAGTGGTATACAAGAAGGAGGTAAGCATCACCTTGTGAAGGAGATAGTCATGGACTAAAAATAATATAATTAAGAGAAGATGGAGCAAGAAAGCCTTGGGTTTTTAAATATTATGATTTATTGTCATATGTGTATGCAATGAAAAAGTTGAATAAATAATAAGTCCATGTTAAGGATGTAAAAATTGAAATTATGAAAGAGAGAAAGCATGAATAACATGATTATGTTGAATAAGTAGTTGATTGGACAACCATGTATAGAGGTATAATGGTGTGTTACCCTAAAAGAGAAGAAATTATTAGAGAAGGAGATATTCAAGAATAAGGATTCCTCATGAAAGAAATAACAAAATTATAATTGAATTAATGAGGATTTTAAGAGGCTAAATGGTCTCAATATTTAGTTTTAAATGATATTTTTGATAATGAATATGTTGACATGTCAACTGATGAAGATGTCTTGTATAAATAAATAATTTAATTGATGGATAGGCTCATGAAAAGCAAAGATGAATTTTAATCACTGCATAAAGTGATTGTAAAACTTGATAAATAGTAGAATAAGGAGTATACTTTAACTCTCATGAAGGATGAAGCCCAAATACAAGTTATTGTATAGGGTGTAGAAGAAGGTGAATCTAGAAAAAAACATATGATAGAGTATATAGAGGAAGAATAAATGATTTGGTAGGATATTTTTCAATAATTTTACTAATTATAACTCATATGAGATTAGGAATAAATTCTATTAGATGAAGAGGATATACTATAGTTTATTATTCAAGGTGAATAGAAGGTATAAGTTGTCATACAAGAGTTGCAGAAAAAAATTCAAGATGAAGAGGAGAAGATGTCAATGACAAGGAGCATGTTACTCATTGGGATACCTAAATAAGGTGAATTTTAATATCATACAAGAGAAACCAATGATAATCAATTCATTAATTGAATCCAATAAAATGGATAAGCATTAATATAATGAGAATCAAATCACATTGTAAAATAAGACAAGATTAAAATTATGAACAAGATGAATATAGAATCATGTGAGTTAATCAAGAAACCAATATGGGAAGTTGATGACACAAGTATATATAAAATAGGATAAATTAAGGAGATCCATAATATGATAGGGAATCCTAGAGAGGATTTGAAGAATAAATTAAGAGTAAGAGAGGATGGAAGGATAAATGCAGTCTTTGAAGAGACTAACAAGTCTTAAGAATCAAAGTTGATGGATATTAAACAATAAGATATAGGTTCAAAGAGAGAGAGAGAGAGAGAGAGAGAGAGAGAGAGAGAGAGAGAGAGAGAGAGAGAGAGAGAGAGAGAGAGAGAGAGAGAGAGAGAGAGAGAGAGAGAGAGAGAGAGAGAGAGAGAGAGTCACTCCATGACTAAATGAAAAAAAGAGTCAAGGAGGTACAAGGTCTCATGGTAGAGCTAAGGGAATATGAGGACAACCATGATCCTCATAAAGGAGTTGATTAGAGGAAGATTATATGTTGGGAGAAGGATGAGATCAGTCTAAAGGTGATCTAGAGGAGTGAGAATAATATAGGATGGAGAGAGAAAAGTGATGTAGTATTATCTAAAAAACTAGTTAAAATAACATGTTAAGAGTTGAAGAGCAAAGGTTCATGGAAGGAGAGCTACAAGAAAGTGAATGAGAGAGAAAGAAAATTATGATAGATCAAGGTGACAAGATAATTTATTTAATTTATAATGTTGTATATAGGTTATTTTAAGATATTCATGATGAGATAAAGATAAAATGTTTCCAATAAATTTTATGTTATGATTAATTTGAATTGATCAAGTATATACCAATGCAAGATGAGTTAGGAGGATATGAGAAGACTCACCATGAAATGGTGAAGTGTCATGAAGAGGCAACCAAATAATATGTAAATGAGATTTTGATAATGATAAAGGAAGAAAATATATATAATCATCCATTAGAGCATGAGGATGAAGGAGATAACTTGGTTAAGAAGTAGGACCAACAAGGAGTGCATGAAATAAACATGACTAATGAATAAGGAAGTTATGGATTAGGAGAAAGAATGAATTATAAGAACCATCCATTGGAGGTATACCATGATAAAGATAAATATTATATGGAGGAGATAGAAAATGAATTGAATAAAAAGTTGCAACATGTCATATACTTTATGGAGATAGAAGATGAGTTGGCGAAGAGACTAGATAAGACAAGAACATAAAGACATAAGAATCAGGTGAGAATAAATGAGAAATACAAGAGGAGTAACATCAAGAGGACCTCATAATATCATAATAGGAAGAATTGGAAATCAAGGAAGAAATTAAATAAGATCCATTTGAGTAGTAACTCAGATGTTCTTACTTAAGGAGTTTTATGTAAAGCATTATAAGAAAACTTGAGAAATAAGTGGGTTTAAGAGTTTAATTATGGGAATTTTTGGTTTGATATGGGTGTGATGGGTATTATAGGGTCACCTAAGATTTTTTATATTTATTAGGAGTCTTATATTAGTGTTGTTGATGTGGCTTTTATACACATTATATATAAAAAGGTAACCTCTAACATTTTAGGATCTCAATACAGATAAATTCCACTCCAAGGCACAAGTTACAGGTATGTAGTCCTAAAAACTAGGTGATGGAATAGTAGACAAAAGATGCATATTGTTAACAATGTTTTATGTATGGAGGGTTGATTAATAAATAAAGTAAAATATATATGATTTGGATGGGTGGTTAGTAATCTAATGTGGGAAGGTCTCAAAATAAGCTCCAAAAGGAGGGAAAGGTAAAGTAGAAAAAAAAAAGACTCTATGGTTTTGAGAATCACTTCTCTAGATGCTTACTGAGTGGAAAAGTTCTTTCAAGACCTATTTCTTTTACTAGAAGATATTTCTCACACATAGTCATGCAAAGCTAAGAAGTCTAAGGGGATACTAACATTAAAAACTCATAAGCCTCAGTTAAAAGTTTCCCCTTTTATGATAGCCTTTATACACCATTAATCATGAGATTATGGCTTGAGTGAGTGAGGTATCTAAGGTAGTTGTTGCATACTCATAGAAAAATATATCAAAATAAGGAAGTTATACATAATCAAAATTATGAATCAATAAACTCAACTATTAGTAACTAATATATTTTACCAATCCTTCAACAACTATTGCACATCTAAGATTATTACAATAACCAAGACAATCAAGAACCCATTCAAAAATTTTGAACACTAAGGATTTATTTATTCACAAAACCAAATAAATAAAATTGATTACACAAACATTTGAAATAAAATATGCATACACATGATTAGTTAACCGAAATCACTTTTTTCTTGTGTATCTAAATTTCTCTCTCTATGTGTTCTATCCATTTATGGATTACAATTGTTTAATATAATTAGCAAAGGGGTCACCTCATCCTCCAAGTTTATGGAAAGTCTTTTACATGCCATAGTTCAAACATAAGTTCCAAAAGTGGTCAAAATCATATAGATCTCATCTTATAGTTATCAAATAGTTTAAGTTAGTCTTTACAAAAAACATGCAACGTGTGCATGTATAGAAAGAAAAATGAAAATTTATAATTATAGCTCAAAATATAAGAAAACTAAAAATATATATGCACCATTAAAAAATTACCATGCATAAAAACTTAGCCTTTCAAGGCTACATTTTCTACATAGCTACATGGACTTTGGTTGTTGTAGTGGCCACAGTGATTGACATTAAAACTATTGATGTGGGAGGTGGCATCAAAAGTAGCAACTTAAGATTGATTATTCTTTGCTTAAATATATAGGAAAAACTTATGTGAAGCATCATGCTAGTATCAAATGATATCTAAGTTGAGTAAAGGTGGTTTGTGTATTATACCAATTTATCCTGGGATCTTTGCATGTTCTGACTTGGTCACTTGGAATTGTATCTTGAAGATTTCCACTTCAATGACCTTCTTATTGGTGAAGCTCAATTTAGCCTCTATATCCTCCAATGGTATCCCCTATAGACTCTAATTAAAGTTATTAGTGGCCTCCTGTATGATTTGATCAAAATTAATGTTACTAATCAATTTCCCTATAGTGTCCACCTTAGATAAATTTAGATCATTCAAAATTTGAAGAATTTGGGTCTCATGCTCTTAATATTTTGGGAGAAAAGCCCCAATTTTTTTATCCACTCCCTTTCTTATTATGTTATTATGACTAACAAGTTGAGGTCATTAGATGCATATAATGGTGTCATGAGGTCTAAATGGATATAAACCTTATTGCCTGTGTATGCAATGAGCATATTCAATTTATTGTTGTCACTTTTTAAATAATTAAATATTTTATTAGTATTATTAACTATGGCGATAATTCAATCTAAATGAATTCTAGAGCTTCCAAAGAATTATAACATTTGGAGGTTGTATCTTGAACTTTAGCCTCAATGCCTACTAGTATATGGACAATCTTGGCTTTTTCCTTTGGTTGTTGTACCTCAAACTCTATGTCTTGTCTAGCCATTTTTGTACCTTCATGGATACCTACGATGGAATTATTTTGAGCTTTAGCTAAATCTTTAAATTTTTCAACATAGGGGGATTGCCCCAGCTACTTGTTTCACCTCTTAGTGAGGTAGAAGACCTCATGTCTCTCCTTGAGAATCAATTACTTGCCTTTATCATCTTATAGCTTCCTCTTCTTCACCCTCTAATTATCTCATATGCTTTTTAAAACAAGGTGGTTATAGAAGGAGCTTAGTTATTTTAAAATTGAGCATATGTGAGGTATTAGTTCTCAAATCTATAGCTCAGAGAGGAATGTTCAACTGATTGACATATATCTCTTTATAGGTTACGTCTATAACCTCTTCCTTAGCCTCCTCAACTACTTATTATTTCTTGGATGCCTTGACAAGGGTGTCAAATAAGGAGGGCTAGATGATTTTAGATCAATCCAATCCTCTAAAATGAGGGAGTGGATGGCTTATGACTATTTGTGGCTTGGCCCTCTTACCTTTGCTTACACTTATCACTATAGTTTCTTTTGATGGAGAGGTGGATGGCATGGGAAGGGTAGTCTACGTAGATTGAATATGTAATTTTGAAGTGGCCATGACTATCTCCACGTTCTTAGATGCCTTATTATTTTTTAGTGATTTAATAGTGGCAGTGTCAGAAGGAATGTTGGAGGTAGACATGATGGAAGTGAATGGAATAGAGGTGGAAAGTGGATTAATATAGGTGATGGAGGTAATAGTAGAAGAGACATCTTTTTGAACCTTTTGGGTGAGTAAGGAGAATTGTATAAAAATATTTGGGGAAAATGGACCATGGGTAGAAGTAAGGACTTCCACCTTGGAGGTTCTCAAAATAGAAGAAATATGAATAGTAACAAACATGGGAATAAAAATAGAAGACAAAGAAATAGTCTAAAAAAATTGGGTACTTAGGGATTTAACTACCTCAATAATTAGTTCTTTACCTTTTTTGGCTCTAAGACTCAAGGCCTTAGATTTTTCCAACTTAGTTTCCTCATCATAATCCTCTTCATATTATTCCAAGTAAATTTCTTCCCCTTCTACCACTATGTTTATTAGGGTCCTTTAGGCAATCCTTGAGTTTTTTTCAATTATGGGACTACATGTAAGATTCCTAGGCTTCCTTGTATAGACAATATTGATCTTTAGCTATGTGGAGGAACCTTGTTGTCCTAGAGCAACTTATTATTCTAATGTTACCCCTATAGATGTGGTAGATTATGCCTAGGTAATAGTTGTGGGCATTTGTATTGTACTAGTAGTTGGCTCTTCTCATGTTTTCCCTTTTTCATCAAAGTCCAAATTATTACAGTCTCTTGCTTGTGCTCTTCTAGGTTCAGATTCAATTTCCCCATGTTCCTTCTTTATAGCCTTCAACTTCATGGGGAGTCCTTCAAATAAGGAGCCTTCTTGGTCTATTGATTACTCATTTATTACATTCTTCATAATATATAAATGTGTCCATCCTTGAAAGAGTGATTTTATACTATCCAATTACCTTACATAGTTGGTAGGCTCTTGTCGGGTCATCCTTAAATGATCCTCATTTAATCCAACGAACTTTGCAATTTCCAAAACTTCCTTGCCATTTTGTGCATTTAGAAATAAAAAGTCATAAGAGTAAGGCTTCTGCATATAAGGTATATTGAAACCTTGTACATTATTTTGAATGAGTCTATGGGGATCCCAATCCCTATGTGGATGTGTAGGGAAGTGATAAATTTTCCTCTTGATGCCAATTTCCCCAAAATGACTTCTCATTGTGTATACCATTCATCCAATAACTATGTTGTGGACAAAGAATGAGGATTTATTCATCCTAGATATATATTTCTCTATGATCCAACATAATTGAAAAGCATTTTCTTACTCAGCCACTTTATCATGAACATACTTTGGAAGATACAAGGGATGAACCCTATTTCCCCAAACCATGATGATAGTAAAGTCTAGATATAAGAAGTAATCACCTCTTCAAAATAGTGATTTCACAATTCTTGATCTGGAATTGGTGAATTGTGGATGGCCTACCAAACTTGAGGATAAACATAGTCAACAATCCTCACCATATTTTTTATATAAGCATATATGTTCATGAATTGCAAATGGTCACAAATCCTATTTTTAATATAAATAGTGGCTAGGCTTCATATTTCACCAAGAACATTATAGATGATCCCCTTGCCAACATCTAATAAATAAGACATCATGTAAAAATGGCCTATAAGTGTGGGTCACTTGTCCTTATGGATGACCTACTCCCTCAAATGAAAACTAACTATTTATCCCAATGTAAATGTAGCATCACTTGTTAACATGATGTTTATTAATGTCAACCAATCTAAATGGATAAAGTGAATGTTGGGCATACCATAAAGTTTGTTTAGCATTTCCATACCTATACATACTCCAATCCTAAATTTATTAATGGGAGAAGGCCCCTTCAATTTTTTCCCTTTAAATATGATGGTCTTATTGGGGAGAAGACATGAAGATAGAACACTCTCCATTTTGTTCTTCTAGTTCCACTATACTAATCTATGTTTGTCAAAGTAAGCATTAGGTGTGGGCAAGGACAAGTATCTCTATAAATAAGCTCCTAAAATGCATTCCAAAACTATAATATTAACAATATGATAAAGGAAGGCATCTTGTGTGACCTTTCCTATGAATACAAATTCATTTAATAGGTGGATTCATGGCATCACCTTAGGCTTGGCAGCAACAATATGTAATCTTTGACTTTTTAGGGCCATCAAATCCTTGATGAATAGCTATTTAGAAAGATAGATGTTTCCATCTAGAAAAAGTATATCCATAGAGTCAATAATGTCCCATACTTCTTTATAATTTGTGTACCTATTATTAAATATGGTGACATCTAAGATTATGTCCATAAAATATTTGAATCTTTAATTGAGTAGGGTGATGGTGGAAATGTTCCCCTAAATTATTTGGCTAAAGATGTCATTGTTAAATTTACATGAAAATGGATTTCTCATAATCTCCTTATACATGATTTACATGTTGTATGATCAATATGTGCTCCCACTAGTCTCTATTTCTTTACATAGTGATCTCATAGGTATTAGCTAGGGATTTTGGTCATGCAGTATATTATTAGACATTGAGTACATATTTGTTTGTAAGCAATGAAATAGTCAATGGTTGTGTATCATGTATATATCTTTAGCATTGATTATTAGTTTACGTGATATAAAATTAGAACATTCACCTACTTTGTAATTTATGCATATGTCAAATTTCATTAATTCAATTTGGTAGGGGGGATTTAAGTATAGAAAATTCTTTTGGCATTAAGGAATCATGTATTTGGGTTTTATTTTGAGAATAACCTTTATAAAAGACCCTCAACAAATACCCTGAAGACCTAATTCTTGTCAGACAAAATTTTTGAACATGATGCCCCAAAATTTCATACTTAGAAATTTTGGGTTACCCATATTTAAAAAAATTCATTTTGTATTATGTGAGTTAGTTGTCCTTGTTAAACCAGTCACATGAATAAAGTCTTAGTCTTTAGTAGTTTTTGTTTTTGATTGTTTTCTTATCCCAATCAATTCAAATTTCTGTAGAAGGTTTAAAACATCTTCTTAAGGCCATTACTAAAAAACTCATTTACTCATCTTACCTACAAGATCAAAAAGCCAAGTATATAAGTTCATTTTCAAGCCAACTCAAGAACCCTAAATTACTTAACTTATTAAATAAGAAGTAAAATTTTCCTAGAAATTTGAGTTGCATTGCTTAGTTCAAACTAAAATTATCAATAAAATTTAATTATCATTAAAATTCAAGTAAATTAGTCCCATAAACCTGTAGAACATTACTTGAAGCAAACCAAGTTTTCAAAATAACTTCAGTTTCCCAAATCCATAAGTAAAATTAATGAAGGTTTATGAACCTGAACTAATCACTAGTCAAGATCAAGTTAGGTTTATAAAGTTACTTAACTTTAAATTCCCAATTAATCAAAGTAGTTATTAAAACCCAAAAAGTCTAAGGAATTACATGGTTCCTTCCCACATGTCTCCAAATTATCATTAATGCATTGGGAAATATAAATATTGAGGAATTCCACCTCATTTCCCACTTGGCATTCAAGTTGTTTGACCAAACTGCCACTGCTACGAACCTCAAGCTACACTTTTAAATATTTTGGAGTGATTTTGGATCAGAATTTTCATGACCTATTTATGTTTAAGGTATTTAGATTATTTCATTTAATTTTCATTCCTCCATCTTGAATGTTTTCTTCTCATGTTTCTCTAGTAATTTTCTATTCACCACCATGAACGTGTTTCTATTTGTTTTTATTTTGCTTGGTTTTATTTGTCAAATTTTACTTGTTTATATGTTGTAAAACCCTTTTAGGAATGTTCATAAGTGTTATTCATGTAAAATCCTCCTCAAAATCCTAAATGATAAATCTTCTCATAGAATACCTAGTAGATAACATAGCATTTCCCACAACTACCTGCTCAGACTCTTGAATCTAAGTTAGTTGCCTAAAGAAAATCAAGACTCCCAAATTATCCTAATAACTTGTAATTACCATTAATTTCTACTCTCTTGGAGTCTTGACCCTAAGATACTACCCTCAAGAACTCCAAAACTCTCAAGTACCCCACCTACCTAGAGATACGATTACTTATTAATTTTACGTCAGTTTTTCCAACCACAGTTACTCACCCTAAAAAATGAAGTTGAAAACCTTGAAAGAACTATTAAAATACCATAGTGAAACCTAGAATCCTCACTAATAGTTACTTGGGTTTTATAATCCAATCTACTTATCCTAACAAACCCAAAGTAGCTGCCTTCATGAAAGTCAGATTCATCATGACTCACTACTTACTCAAAATCATAGCTAAGATAAACTCAAAGTTACCCATGAATTTTTCTTGTTACTTACCTAGATTATTGAATGATTAAGACTTATATATCATCTAGACCATGTTGACCATAACTATCTACTAAGAGGGTGGGGTGAATCAGTAGATGAGCTAAAACTAGTGCATTTAAAACCTTTTAAAGAGGATGTAGATGCATGTGAAAATCAAAGAAAAAATGCAAAATTCACACACACACACACACACAAAATAACATAACATTATATTTTTACATGAAAAACCCAAAGGGAAAAACCATAGTGAGAATTAGCTGCTAGAATCTACTATTCTAATACAACCTCATAATAAAATGCGTTACTGGAAAACCTCACTGGTTACATTCAAGGGCACCAATCCTTAGGAGACACCAATCTCCTTATTTAACACCAACCCAATTTATATGTAGGAACAAACCTACCTAAACTATGGAGCTACAACTCTAGTGTACAAGATAGATTCATAAGTGAATCCAATTTAATGTTCTTTGTTACAAGTCTAATCTATAACTGCTCACCTTCTTCTCATTATCTATGTGATCTATCTTCCTTCTTGCTTAATCTCTATCTAAATATGTCTTTCAATCTATATATACATGCATCTGGTTATGCTTTATTTAGATACACTTCATTCCCCTTCCTTCTTCTCTACATTTTACTTTGTCTGCATATTTCTTTTTATTGACAACCCTTTTTCTTACTTGAAAACACAATAGTAGTAACCCATTTTTGATATGTTAAGAGTCATGTTTATACAAGGATTTATTTGGGTTTCTTGACTCACATATTTCATTCACATTTTATTTTCACTTAACCAACTTTAGTTTGGGATTCTCCTTTAATGCGTATTTAAATTTTGCATTTTCCTGCATCTTGGTCTTGCATCATACAAAAATTATTTATTCTCATTTTTATCTCTAAAAACTATGGGATTATATTCATAATTGTACCATTTCCTTTTCATGTCTTGGTTCCTACATCAAACCTTAATGTTCTAGTCTCTTTACTATGTTTGGCAACTGCTAGATTTACCTCTTAATTGACAACCTCCTTAATTGATGATTAATCAATTGGATCGATCAATATTGAGCTCTATGTAATCATTTATAGGTTTTTTATATTCCTTCAATTATTCATTGAGAATATATTAAATATGTCCCTTTGAATTATTTCTTCATGCCAAGTCTAACCATCAAGATCCTCTTTGCATCTCATTACTTCCTATATATCAAGATTGCTTACACTCCTTTCAATTTATTTGAATATGCTTGATCTTTAACTTTGCCACTATGAATTAACCTTAGATCACCTTTAAGGATTTGGATTCTCTTTCTCCATTGAATCTTGTTAATCCTAACTTGTGTGTGTCATTAGATCATCAAAGATGATTGCTCTTTATGTTGACTAGATCATTAACCTTCGACATGTTGACTTCATCTCACTTATTTTGGCATCTTTGAGATGCTTCCCCTTTATTTATCTCTTTAGACTTGCTCAAAATTTAGTAAGTTCCCTTCAGGACAATTTATATGGAATTTTCATTTAGGTTATTTTATTTAAGAATTTTCTCTTTGGGCCATTTCCCTAACTTAATTCTTTGGGATAATTTTATCGACAAATTGTCCTTCTAAATCCTTAGAAATGTCCTCATGTCCTTAAATTTTTTTGAAGACTACCATTTAGCTTTATTAAATGGTCCACTTACCCTTTTAAATTATTGATAAATGCCCTTCAGCTTTCTTGAATGGTCCACTTGCCCTTCAAACTTCTTGAGAAGTGCCCTTCCGCTTTCTTGAATGGTCCACTTGCCTTTCAAACTTTCTACGGACTACCCTTCAACTTTTCTAAAAAGGTCTACATACCCTTTGGGATTTTTTGAGTGTACCCTTCATCTTCTTTTAATGGTCCATTTACCCTTTATATATCTTCCAATTGTCCATATGCCCTTCAAAATAATTTCCATGAGGTTTTTGTTTAAAAGATTTGTCCTTCCCAATATTTCTTAAAGAATTGTCTTTGCCAATGTTTTTGAAAGAATTTTTCCAAAATAATTATTCAAGACCATTTGGGGTTCTTCATTTAGAATGAATTATATACTTGGAAAAAGTAAAGTCATCTTAGAAACATATCAACTCTTTCAGACCCATTCAGGTGTCCAACTTTTCTTAAATTATTAAAATGAACTAAGTAAAGTTGTAAAACTCTGATAAAATCACCTAGACCCATTCAATTTTTTCACATTTCTTAACTCATAAACATGAGAGAAGCAAAGTCACTTTGAAATCTTGATCACCTCTTCCTTGACCCATTCATGTTTTCCACATTACTTATCTTATAAACATGAAAGAAGTAAAGTGCTTTTGAAACCTTGATCAACTCTTCTAGACCCTTTTGGGTTCTTGAGACAACTTGAATTATAAAAATGAGACAAGTAAAGTCATTTCATAAACTTGATTAACATTGCTGGGCCCATTTGGGTTCTCAAGATAAATTAACTTATAAAGTTGAGAGAAGTAAAGTTAACAAATTAACATGTTTCTCCTCCTCTATTATCACATAGCAAAGGGACTACAACCATCTCTCTAGATTGTTTTTCCTCTTAATCTAGGAGTTAATAATCTTTCCTTAATACTCACCATGGATTCATGTTATATCACTAAAATCTAGTGATGTGGTGTGGGAGCCACCACTCTCAACTTCTCTATGAAATACATAAATTACTATTTAGGAAGAGGTTTGGTAAATATGTCTGTAATTTGATCCTATGTTGACATATATTTAATTTTGACTTCTTGCTTTGCAATATTTTGTTTCAATAAATAAAATTTTATGGATATATGATTAGTTTTGGAATTCATCACTAGATTCTTGGATATGTTTATGGCACTTGAGTTATCATAGAAGATAGAGATAGGTTCTCTGTACTCTATCTCAATGTCTCTGAGAGTTTGCTTCATCAACAAGACTTGGGTACAACATGTTTCTTCTATGACATACTCTAATTATACTATATAAAGTGTAATTTATTCTTACTTTTTTATTAGCCATGACACAAGTTTGTTTCCAAGGAAGAATGCACCACCACTAGTGCTTCTCCTATCACCCACAGTTCCTGCCTAGTTAGCATCTACATATGCATTCAAAGTGAAATATTCACTTGTAAGGTACCACAGACCATAGTCAACTATTCTTTTGATGTATCTAAATATTATTTTCATATCATTAACATGTGATTCTTTGGGGTTTTATTGAAATATTTTAACCATGCACATGGCTTGCATGATGTTTGATCTTGATGTTGTTAAGTACAATAGGATGCCTATCACTGATCTATACAATGTATTGTTCACATCAAGGGACTCATCTTATTTGCTCAACTTGCATCCAGTTATCATAAGAGTACTAACTAGTCTATTGTCCTCTATACGAAATTTCTTGAGCATTTTCTTGGAATTTTTGATTTTACATACGAATATCCCTTCACTAGTTTGTGTAATCGGTAGTCTAAGAAAGAAAGAGAGTTCTCATAGCATAGACATTTAAAATTCATTTTGAATTTATGTGGTAAATGTTTTGCACATGTTACTATCACCACCTCCAAATATAATATCACCTACATAGACAACAATAATCAACATATGCTTACCTTATAATTTAAAGTGTACATTGTTGTCTACACACCCTTTTCTAAATCATTATTGTTGTAGGTATTGATCCAATCTTGAATACCATGCTCTAGGTGCCTATTTTAATCCATATAAAGCTTTATTTAGTTTGAACACATAATATTCCTCTTATACTAACTAAAATCTTTTTGGTTATTCAATGTAGACTTCTTCTAATTTTCCATTTAGGAATGCTGACTTCACATCCATTTGATATACCTTGAACTCTTTATGAACAGAGAATGCCAAGAACATTCTTATCACCTCCAGTCTTGCCACTGGAGAAAATGTTTCTTCAAAATCTATGCCTTATACTTATGCATATCCCTTCCATACTAATAATTATTTGTTCCTTACAATAGCTCCATCTTCATTGAGTTTGTTCTTGTAAACCCATTTTGTTCTTATTACATTTTTTTCTAAAGATTTAGGAACTAATTATAAAGTTTTATTATTTTCCATTTGATTTAGTTCTTCCTCCATGGCTTTCAGCCAATTTTCATCCATGTTAGCTTCATTAAAGGTCTTCAACTCAAATGTATAAAAATAGAGAAAAATTCACTTGCTCGTTCATTATAGCTCTTCTCCTAGTCTAAACACCATCACTTTTGCTTCCAATTATCTACTCCTTGGGATGTTCCTTTTGAACAAACTTTGTAGGTGCCCTTTCACTCTTTTCTTCCTCCTCTTCACTATCTTCTAATTCATTTTCTACTTCTTCTAATTCTTTAATTCTGATCTCCTCATTAGGCTCAAATTATTTAAATCCTTCTTCTACCTTGACATTGATGCTTTTAACTATTTTATGTAGCCTTTTTTGGTAACATACATAGGATTTACTCTGAGTGGAGTAACCAAGAAAGATTCCCTCATCACATCTTGACTCAAAGTTACCTAGTTTTCTCTATTTTCTTCTAATGTAACACTTCTAAACACTTTGAAGTATTTGACTGATGTAGGCTTTCCATACCATAGTTCATATGGCATTTTGTCACTTTTCACCCTCAGTTTTTCTCTATTTAGAATGTATACTATTATTTGAACTATTTCTCTCTAATATCCATTAGAAATTTTAGCTTTCTTCAGCATTGTTCTAGCCATCTCCTTGACATTCCTATTCTTTCTCTCAATAACTCCATTTTGTAGGGGATTTCTTTTAATATATTAGTACCTTTTAATCCCATGTTTCTCATAGTATTCTATGAATTCATTTGAAGTGAATTCTCCACCTTTGTCAGATCTCAGACATTTGATTTTTCTTCCCATTTCATTTTCAACCATGGCTCTAAAGATAGTAAAACTCTCAAAATATTGATATTTGTCCTTTAATAAGGTTACCCATGTCATTATTGAGTAATCATCAAAAAATAACATGAAGTAATGAACTTCTTTTGATCCTTTAGTCTTGGTAGGCCCACATAGATCAGTATGAACTATCTTTAGAGGCTTTGTTGTTGCCTATTCTCTTGTATAAAAGTTGACCCTTATTTTCTTGCCTAATTGACATTATCTACATGTAGTATCTATGGGTTTGGTGATTATGGGAATATTTATTACACACTTCTTTGAACTTACACTAACTAAATTGTCAAAATTGACATGACTCATTCTCTTATGCCATAACTATCATTCATCAACCTTTCCTATGAGGCAACTATTATTGTTTACCTCAACAAGATTATAGATGTTTTTTTATCCTTTTCCCTTCTATAAATATTTTGCTACATCTCTTAATCTTGTATCCTTCAACATTAAATATGAATTTTTATCCATTATCACACATTTGACTAACACTTAGCATATTATGCTTAAGTCCTTCAACATAGAGTACATCATGAGTAGGAAGATTACCATCTATATGTAAGGTTCCTTTGCCTTTGATTCTTACTATTGTATTATCTTCCAAACTAACAGTTCCTTCCTTGCACTTTCTTAGCTTGACAAACTTACTTTTGTCACTAGTCATATGCTTTGAACACCCACTATTTATTACCCATAAATTTTGTTCTTTGACATGGAGTGTTGTTTGAGAAATCAAGGATTGATTTTTCACTCTCCACATTTCCCTGGGCTTCTCATATTTCCTTTTCTTTTCTTTATTCATGACTTGAAAACCTTTGTTCTTATTAGAAGACTTATTATTTACTTTTGATGCTACAAAGTTAGTCCTATAGTGTTTGGCTATGTGACCAAAGTTATTGAAATTATAGCATATTGTACTTGAATCTAACAAAGGAGAAAATGTGTTTCTAATTATAAAGTTAGTTTTTATTGTAGGAAAAAATCTAAATTCAATATCCCTATGACCAAATTGATTATAACTATAACAATAACCATGAAAGGATGAGTAATACCTAGTTGTAACATTTCTTGGTGCCATGTATTGAACTCTTCTAACCTTTTGTTTCTTAAAATTTGTAACTTTGGTGTGTCCTTCTTCATTTTTGATTTCATGCTTAATTTTTAAAAAATTTATCTTCTCATCAACTTTTTTTGAGTCAATCTTATTATCCTTGTTATCCTTAACTTTCTTTGTTTTTTCTACTTCTCCTATCATGAAATTGTCATATAGGCTAGATGATATACTAGTTGAGGAACCTTTACCATTATCATATCTAATACCTAATTTTTCATTTGAGAGATTTTGATAGTTGATTAGTTCATTTAAAATCTTTTATCCTTTTGTCATCTTTAGAAACTTATCTAGTTCTTTTCTCAAGGTTACTATTTTTGCTCCAAGTTTCATGCACTCTTCAATTTTGGACTACAGTTCCATCTTAACTACATCTTCTATTATCTTAGCCTCCTTAACTTGAGTTTTTAGAGTCACTATCATTTGATTAGATTTATCAAGTTCCTTTTGCCCTAGCTTCATCTATTTAGAGTTCTCTTTTCTTAGTTTCTCAATCTCTCATAGAGCATAAACTAGTTCTCCTTCTAGATCAATTTCACCTTCCACTTCTTCATCCCAATCTTTATCTTCCTCTTATTCTTGACTTGTGGGTGTAGATTATTCTACCATGAATAGGTATTCATTCCACCCAGCCATAAAAGCACAGTCTTGATCATCATTTGAACTTTTACTATTGTTATCTTTCTCTGAGTTGTCTTATTTTGTGTATAAGCCCTTTTAATTCTTAAATGAGTTTTTCCTATATATATATATATATATATTACGGGATTTTACCTTTTTATTTTTTTCCACTTGCTCAAAATTTTCTCCCTTTTTATGAGGAAATTTAGCAGCAAAGTGTCCTACCTTTCCATAGTTGAAACATTTGAAAGGTTATTTACCTTTATACTTTCTAGATCCTCTCTTTAGCTTTTTGACAAAATTGGCTTCTTATTCATCAGACTCCTCAGATATAGATGTGGTTGTCTCATCCTTAACCAACTTTACTAATTTGAATGTAGCTTTTCTTTTAAATGTGTCTATCTCTCCCATTCTCATCTCATATGCTATGAATGTTCTGTGTAGCTCATCAATAGTGAGCTTATCCAAGTCTCTTGCTTCTTATATTTTAGATATTTTTGAATAATATCTTATGGTAAAGATCTTAAGATATTTTTAACAATAGTTGACTCTTCTACTATTTCTCCAAGTCCTTTGATAGCATTAATTATCTCATCTACCCTAAGGAGGTAGTCTGCAATCTTCTCCTCTTAATTCATCTTCAAACACTCAAATTGGCCTTTATATATTTTACACTTGGCTTACTTCACTTTGACATCTCCTTCATAGTTGTTTTTTAACTTATTTCAAATGTATTTTGCACTTTTACAATGCATGACTTTGAGGAACTCTAAATTTGATAGCCCAAAAAGAATAACATTATTTGCCTTGGCATTACTTTCATATGCATTCTTACCAACTTGATTAGAAGGATTTATAGCAAGAGGTGTATATCCATTTACTATAGACATCCATACATCAAATCCTAATGAGGATAGATATGTTTCCATTTTTATGCTCCAAAAATCATAGTTAGATCCATCAAATAGAGGTGTTTTGTTTGAGGAAGATCCTTCTTGACTAGTCATTGCATTTACTAACCAATATCTACCTAAGTTGATTAGACTTATCCTAAGGAACCTTATGCTCTAATACCAATTTTTGAACATAAATATCTACTACAAGGAGGGGGTGAATCGGTAGATGAGCTAAATTTTTTCCATTTAAAACCTTTTAAAGAGGATGTAAATTAATGTGCAAATCAAAGAATAAATGAAGATGTCACACACAAACACACACACACACACACACACACACACACACACACACACACACACACACACACACACACACACACACACACACACACACACACACACACACACACACACACACACACACACAATTACATAACATTATATTTTAATGTGGAAAACCTAAAGGGAAAAACCATGATGAGAATCAACTTCTAGAATCTACTATTCTAATCTAGGCTCACAATAAAATGCCTTACTGGAAAACCTCACTAGTTACATTCAAAGACACCAATCCTTATGAGGCACCAATATCCTTACTAAGCACCAACCCAATTTGTATGTAGGCACCAACCTACCTAAACTATGGAGCTATAACTCCAGTGTATAAGATAGATTCACAAATGAATCTAGTTTAATGTTCTTTATTACAATTCTAATATGTAACTACTCAGATTCTTCTCATTATCTATGTTCTCTATCTTCCTTATTTCTTAATCTCTATTGTCATATGTATTTCACTCTGTATCTACATACATCTAGTTATGCTCTATTTAGATACACTTCATTTCCTTTCTTTCTTCCCTACATTTTACTCTATCTACATATTTGTTTTTTATCGATAGCCCTTTTTTTAACTTGAAAATGCAATAGCAGTATCCCATTTTGATGTGTTAAGAGTCATGTTTATATAAGGATTCATTAGGGTTTCTAAACTCACTTATTACATTCACATTCTATTTTCACTTAAATGGCTTCAATTCTAGATTCTCCTTTAATGCATATTTGTCTTTTTAATTTTCTTGCATCCTAGTTCTTGCATCATACAATAATTGTCTATTCTCATTTATATCTTTGACAACTATAGGTTTCTAGTCATAACTACACCATTTACTTTTCAACTCTTGGTTCATGCATCACATTATAATGTTCTAGTTTCTTTACTATGTTTGGCAGCTACTAGATTTACGTCTTAAATGCACAATCTCCTTAATCGATGATTGATAAATCTTAAGCTCTGTGTAATAATTTATAGGTTTTGTCTATTATTTTAATTATTTGTTGAGAATATATTAAATTTAGGCCTTTTATTTATTTTTTTATGCCAAGTCTAACCATCGAGCTCTTCTTTGCATCTTGCTACTTCCTATATATCAGGATCACTTTCACTTATTTTGATTTTTACAAATATGCTTGATCTTTAATTTTACCATTATGAATTAACCTTAGAGCACCTTTAAGGGTTTGGATTTACTTGTTCTAATTGATATTTTTAATCTTGACTTTTGTGTGTCATTAAATCATTAAAGATGCTTGCTCTTTATGTTAACTAGATCATTAACCTTTGACATGTTGACTTCATCTTGCTTCTTTTGACATCTTTGAGATGCTTCCCCTTTGTTAATCTCTTTAGGCTTGCTCAAACTTTAATATGTTCCCTTTGGGATAATTTATACATAATTTTTTATAGGTTATTTTCCTTAGGTTATTTTCTTTAGGACTTTTCTCTTTGGGCTATTTTCCAAAATTAATTTTTTGAGATAATTTTCTTGAAACATTGTCCTTCAAAATCCTTGGAAATGTCCTCATGCCCTTCGAATTTTATATAGAATACCCTTAAATTTTATTGAATGGTCCACTTACCCTTTGGAATTCTTGAGAAGTGCCCTTTAGCTTTCTTTAAAGGTCCACTTTCCCTTCGAACTTCTTGGGAAGTGCCCTTCAGCTTTCTTGAATGGTCCACTTGTCCTTTGGACTTTTTATCGACTACTCTTTAACTTTTTTGAAAGGGTCCACATACCCTTTAGTTTTTTGAAAATTACCCTTCAACTTTTCTAAGAGGGTCCACATACCCTTTAGACTTTCTTTAATGTACCCTTCATCTTTTTGGAATGGTCCACTTACCCTTCGGCTTTCTTGTAGGCATCTACATGCCCTTGAGCATAATTTTCATAGGCTTCTTATCTGAAAGATTTGTCCTTAACAATATTTCTTAAATAATTATCTTTGCCAAATTTTTTGAAAGAATTCTTCTAAAATAATTATTCAAGACCATTTTAGGTTCTTCATTCAACATGACCTATAGACTTGGAAGAAGTAAAGTCATATTATAAACCCGATCAACTCTTTCAGACCCATTTAGGTTTTTAACTTAACTTATTAAAATAAACTAAGTAAAGTTGTAAAACTTTGATCAACTCACCTAGACCAATTTGGGGTTTTCACATTGCTTAACTCATAAACATGAGAGAAGCAAAGTCACTCTAAAATATTAATCACCTCTTCCTTGACCCATTCAGGTTTTCCACATTGCTTATCTTATAAACATGAAAGAAGTAAAGTACTTCCAAAACCTTGATCAACTCTTTTAGACCCTTTTAGGTTCTTGAGACAAATTGACTTATAAAAATAAGATAAGTAAAGTCATTTCATAAACACAATTAACACTATTAGGCCCATTTGGGTTCTTAGGACAACTTAACTTATAAAGTTGAGAGAAGTAAAGTTGTTATGGAATCTTGATTTACACTAAAAGACCCATTCAGGTTCTCAAGACTAATTTACTTATTTTATAAGTAGAATATCTTCATAAATCCAATTTATACTATAATTTTATGCAATTCAACTTTTGACATTGATGTTTGATAACACAAGCTACCTTTGACATCAATGACAATATTACAAACATCAACTAAAATTACCAACAAACCAACCTGGGGTTGTAATACCCTATTGCTTATTATGAGTTACTTGGGGTTTTTAAAACTTTCTACTACTTGAAACCTAAATTTGGTTTAGATTTATTGTTTGAGACAACAATTTGAATTATTTATTCAAAATTTTAAAAAATAGTAGGAGAAATCATAAAACTTTCAAAAATGCTTATTATGTTGTTCTAGAGTTAGTGAAAATCAATGTTAGGATTAGAAAGATTATGGGAAGAAATAGATAGAGTATAAGTGAAACCAACTCTAATTGAATAATTCCTTAAATTAACACTTGAAGAAATCCCAGAGCCAATTTGTAAGTGTAAAATAAATCTAAGAGAGCCAAATCACAAGAGCCAAAGCTGAAGTATGAGTATAAAGGGTACCCTATTGAATCTTGTATTACTTCCTAGTTAACTAAAATAAGTGATACATATTGGACATGTGTTTATGACTAAGTTATTGGAAAGATCCAAAATGATAGCTAAGACTCCACTCATGTAGGCTATGACTAATAGTGGGATTTTGCAAGCTGTAGCTTTCCCAAGCTTAGCTCAACTTCTTGAGTTTATTCTAACATGTGCCAAGTAATATGAGTCTCTCACTAGGACAATCAAAGACAATTATGGAAATATAGTAATAAGGTTAGATGTTCAATATTTCAACTATTATTTGAATATCCTAGAAACATCTAAAACTTAGATGTAATAATGGAAAAATCTAAGAGAAAATGGGAGAGTAAGATAGTAGAGTGCATTAAAATAATGAACACAAACTACCTCAATAAAGTGAATCAATATTTAATATTTCCAAAGTAGATAGTAAGGTTAGACTTGGTTCAAGAAGTAGATGACATTACTCAATTTTTATGTAGAATCAATGGAAAAAAGAATGCCAATACCTTTTCAACTTGGATGTGTGCATACATTAGGGACATTGAGGTTAATGGGAGTTTTGAAATGATTGAGTGGGCTAAGTGGATAAGTGGCAACATGGACCAATAGTTAAGTAATGTTTTATAGACTTTTGACTTCAAGATAACTTCATACCTAGTATATGTTGTAGCATCAAATGGAGCCTTTTATAGAGTAAATAAAAAAAGAATGCTAGAAAATGAGCCAATATATGAATATTATCCTCAATTGGTTTTTTTTGAGTACTACAAGCATTATAAGATAGTGAATGATAGATTCTTCTATAAAATAATTTTCAAGTTAAATGTATCTCTAAAACACAAGAGAGTGTCAGATGTGGCTTGAGAAGTAGTTTCATAGTTTGGGTGTATTTTCATTTAATTCCTCAATTTCACATATATCATATTTGGTAGTTTCTTAGGAACACCAATCAAATTACCAATATATCCTAGTGATAAGTGGATTATTATGGAGTTGTGTAGGCAACATGTTAAATTACATGAATTATAGTCAAAGGCTCACCATCCTATTGTTAATATTCCTACAATTATTGGTCATTA
Organism: Torreya grandis; assembly: GCA_037957365.1. NCBI lineage: Eukaryota > Viridiplantae > Streptophyta > Pinopsida > Cupressales > Taxaceae > Torreya > Torreya grandis. The sequence continues at coordinate 100,762 of JARHVA010002170.1, read as the reverse complement.
CCACTATCCAAGAATTTACAAGGATAAGAATTTGTAGATAGAGATGTACCATAATTACACTCAAACACATTTTGAAGTTAGAGCCAATTTTTATTATAGAGGCATAGTTAAAAATACAATTTGTCTAGAGTATATGCACATTCCTACACTTGAGGATTTATGGATTGACTAAGAGATGATTTTGAAGTAAATAAAAGATAAAAAAATAGATTAACTATGAAACATATTCATTCTTTTGATTTGGAAACAATCCTTGAGGACATGAAAGATGATGGGAAAGTAATCAATGATGTTTATTATTTAGTAAGAGGATATAATGCCCCCATTTTAAATATTGTTTTTGGTAAGAACCAAGTTAAAACTATTATAGATATAAATTAAATGGTTTTAGCCATGACCTCTACATGGATCCTTAACAAGGGTTACTGCATTAAAGAATTGATGAAAAAATTAGTCAAGTAAGACAAAATAGGAAAGAAATAGTACAAAGAGAAAATAGCTAGGGACCCATAAAGAACTTGAATTTGAAGAAAAATGAAAATGACTCCTTCTTTGTATTAAAATATAGGGAACCCATTCAACCATCTATCACCACACCTCCTTTGGTAACTTTTACAGATACTTCTCTACCCACCATTACTTCTTCTATTGTGTCTATCATAGATCCATCAATACTTATGCCACCTCCAAAGTCTCATAGCATCAAGCCTTCTAACAAATCCATTAAAAAGTAAAAAGAAGTTCCTCCTCCTCTTTCTCCTCCATCTTATCCACCTACATCTCCACCTCCACCTCCTTTAGAAGATAAACCCACCACTAAAAATGAGTCAAAATAGGTAACTACCAAAGAAGTGACCCCATCTCAGGAGGCACCACAAGAAAAGAAAAAAGAAATAATTGAACTTGAGAAGGAAACTATAGAGGAATAAAAAGAGTTATAAAAGGGAAAAGAAGAAGTAGCAAAGGTAGATAATTTGATAGAGAAAACAAAAGAGAGGGAAGCTAAGAAATAAGTAGAAACAAAAGTAGATAAAGTAATGAAAAAAGAGACTAAGAAAGAAGTTGAAAAGGAGAATAAAATAGAAAAAGAAAACGATGAGAAATAAGTTGTAAATATATTTCAAGATACTCTAAATATAGAATAATCTCCTTAAGAGTTAGTGGTTAGGAATAATCAACAAGTGGTGATTTATTTAGACACCTTTACTAGTGCAAATTTATATTCTTAGTTGGCAAGGCCAACAACTCTTGAGTCTAGAGAAGTAATAAATCTAGAAGAGATAGACTTACAACTATTGAAAAGTATTTACCATAAGGTAAATAAGCCTAAATTTCTAAGGTAACTTAAAAATTGATAATTGAGACTACATGATATAAATTTACAAAGGTATCAACCCCTCCATAGGGTATGATAAAAGTGAAGTCACTAAAGGTGACTTAACAGTTACAAAGATATCTCTTAGATAAGATACCATAGAAGGATTGAAATAGGATACATAGACCTTGATCAACACACTTTTTCAAAATTTTGATGAGTAGAAGGCTGCCAAGGCTATGCTGAAAGAAAAAAATTCCAAATTGTGTGAAATAATTGTTAAATTTGCAAGTTCTATTCCACAATAATCAATTCTTTTAGGAGATTTGATTGGTCAACAAGTAATCACTAAGGCAGAGTAAATTGAATATAAGTCTAAGGCCATTGAAGAATGGATGGAGAAGATGCATCAAAATTCCTAGAAGATCTTTTATAAAGTCCCAAGTAGTCATGCTAATATTGTAAATAAATTAGTAGAGATAAAGGCCATAATGAAGGAAATAAAAAATGAAAATGGAATTTTTGAGTTGCAGCAAGAGATTTTACAAAGAATAAATACTTTGAGTGAGAAATTTTTGATCTAAGAGAAGATTGTCCCTAAAGTATCAATAAATAAATTAAAATAAGAAGAATAATTCCTATCTTTTCACATGCATATTCCTAAAGTAATGTGTGAAGAAATGAAGACTTTAGAAGAAGAAACTTTCAATGAAAAGGTGAATTTAGAATATTGTCTGTTTGGTCTCACTAACATTTGATCTGATAAAAATATAAGGACATCTAAATAGTTATATCATTAGTTTAATATATTAATGTAAAAGGCCACAACTTCTTTCACAACTAAATCTATAGAGGAGTTACTAAAATGTCAACATGAAATCAAGATGCTTGAACCAAACTTGAAAAGATGAAAGCTCATAGTAGAAGGCTGGAAAGAGAAATGAGAACATTTTAAATTGAAAGGCAATTGCTTGCTAAACTAGATGATGTAGCAATATAGTTCATGATGAATTAACATATCAAATAGAGATAAAAGTGCAAATCTAAAGTCCATGATGTGGAATAATTTTTGTTACTCTTCTTCTCAACAATTTCTTCTTTCCATTTTCTTCCATTTTATTTGTAAATTAACTTTATTATGGGTGGTTTCTTTATAAAATTGTAAGACTCAAGTAACTTTTCTAAACACCATTACTTGAAGTCATTTTGTAAAACCAAATTACTTGAGTGAATTCTAATTGACATGCAAAGTAATTATGTTCAATGCAAATGGTGAGACCAAGAAGCACTACATGTCACTAGTTATTTCATGCCAAATAGGAAAACTTTGAGGAAGACACCTCTCAAAGATTTTGAGTTTTTAGCACAACACATGGGTTTTAAAGGAGTTATCTCCTATTTGATTTTGACATCTATTTTTGTATAAATATAAGTGTAGATCTACGTGCCTAGCGAAGGTAATTTTTGGATAAAAATTATAACTGAAGCAAGAGAGTTTAAGCAATCTAAAACATTGTGTTTAGATTTTTGAGCTTTTATTTTGTATGAAATTGGTTCAAAGTGAATGAGAAAGAAGTTTTCAATGGAACTTTGCATATTAAGAGATCATTTTGTGGATGTGTGAATATTAAAATGGTAAAATTGTATTATATTTAAATCTAAATGTGAATTCTATTCTTTCTTAGTCATTTGCTAAAAATATTATCATCTTTTAGATGTTTATTTACTTTTACAAATTCAATAAGATCTATAAAATTGCTTATTGTGAAGTACACCTTCTTTCTTCTTGCATGTTATAGTTTTCCATTCTTAATTTCCTAGAATTTCTGTACACATTCTCTGAAACACTTGCTTACTTGTTGCAAAATCACTATGTTATGGTTCATGAACTCTATGATTAAAGTAATACCCCAAAAATAAGATGCACATAATCTATATAATTTATGAATACCTAAGAGTTGTGAATAATTAGAATTAAATGGAATTATGTATATAGGACCTTTACCATTAAATGAACATGATTTAATCCCATGACTACCTAGGTATATTTGTTACCCTAAAAATATCTAAGCAACATTTTTTGGTGACTCTATTGGGGAAAGACAAACTAAACTCTCATAATCTAAAAATAGATTACTCCTTCAAGTCAAGATAGGTTAATTTAATGTTTGGTTTTCCAAAATTTACATGATTTTCAAATTGATCATCTAAAATACTACATGCTAAGTAAATTAAACACTTGTGAGTAAAGCACATCCTTGCTAAATTTAATTCCACTTTTTAAAAATAGATGTGTTGTTATTTTTCAAGTTACTAAATGTCCAAAAGTTATGCTTTATTTTAAACCTTGTTTATCTTAAAATCATTGCATGTTAAGTAATCGTCACCTAAGTCTCTACTTATAAACCAAATTACTAGAGTAAATATTTAGAAGAACCTTTATGATTCAATCTAGCAAATTGACCTTTCACCAGAGCAAGGAGAACCCAAGGCCAAATCAATGACTTCTTTGAATTGTAAGAATGATTCAATTTCAGCTTTTTTGTTCAAGATAGAATAAGAAGAGCTAGCCTTTCACCTGTGAGACAAGTACAAAATACTATGAATTAGCTAGAACATAATTCTTTAGGAATAATCCAGTCCACTAATCCTTAATTCCTTATTCCAAGAAGAATGGTGCTATCACTTCCTATTTCTTGGGGGGAAGTGATTGGTCCTCTAAATTTGACTTGCACTCTTCATGACTTACCAAAGTAGTCAAGAAATAATTTTTCAAATTTCACTAGTGATGGAAAACAAAGTCTAGATGAATACTTGGCTACCTTATTTGTAGCCTATGGAGTAATTGGTGTCAAACATAAAGATATCTCAATTAGACTCTTCATTGAGACCTTGCATGACTTAGTTATAGAATGGTTTTACCATTTGGCTCCTTGAATTATAGTTAATTTGGCCACTATGCATGAGCAATTTAAGAAGAGATTTAAAGCTACTAAAGATTTTCACATATTTTTTACTCAATTAACTTAACTCAAAATAGAATCACATGGACACATGCATGGTTTAATTACCAAGTTTAATATATTACTCTATATAATCCCTCAAGTTTCTCTACCTAATGGAGATAATCAAAATTGCTTCTTCATCAATGCTTAGTTATCAGAGGTCAATTATTAGCTACATCAAGCATATTCAACTGATTTAGCCATAAGTTAAAATTTTGTTACAGAGGTTGAAGATGACTTGATAATAGTTATAAAGATCAAGAAAACAACTTTGAAGGGTGATTCTTCTACTTTAAGCACATCACAAATTGTTTATCCCCTATTACAAAAGCAAGATAATGACTTACTCTAGGTCAAAGGATAAATTTCTTAGGGTACTCATGCTCCTCCTACTAAGAATGTACCTACATGGAATTTTAATAGTCAAAATAAGAAATACATTGTTGGTCCTACATAAAGACTGGTAATTGAAGATGCTCCAAAAATGACATTGAAATGAATGAAGAAGATTAGATGACTAATGATACTAATCAAAGTCTTGTTGATGAAGATGATTTTTTAGATCCTACTAGTGACTCCATCATTGGCTACCTTGAATATCAATCAGAAAGTGACTATGAAGAAGCATTTAAAGAAGATCATAGTAATTATTTTGTAGTGTTTACATGGTTACATACTTATCAATTTGGTGAAAAACCTTCCAAGGAGAAAGAGAAAGAGAAAGGAGACACTAGATTAGATGTAAGTATTCTTAAAAGAGGTATTCCTTTACCTTATTCTTTATCTCAAAAAGATAATTATGTCAATTCTTCTTCTCTAACTAATAAACCAATAACACATACTTCTAAAGCTAATCATGATCTATCTGTATCCATCCCCTCTTTTGACATAATTTATCACATAAAGAAAACCAAAATTCAAATGTCAAAAGTTGAATACTTGAGATCTTATCCAAATTAGCTGAATAGATTAGTCAAGTATATTCAAAGTAAAGGGTTAAAAAATAAATCTAATACCTCTAAATATATCTTGCCTAATCTTAAACAAGTCCCTTCTCAAAATAATTTTATGGCCACTTCTCCCACATCTACTTCCACAAAAAGGATAGAGCCATTTTATGTCTCTCTCCTAATCAATGGGTTCAATTTAAGCAATTGTATCTTGGACTCTAGATATTTTGATAATGCCATGCTAGATAAATTAGTTGAATCCCTTGGCTTGACTTTGACTAAGATAATAGGAAGATACTATTCAATGGAAAGGTAAGTTCCCCTAATTAGACAGATCAAAGATGCCTAAGTTGTCTTGGTAGCTTTCTTGGATAAAAGATTCAAAATGAAAATTTTGGTTATGGTATGGAATGTTGCTTAGTAGAAACTTTTTCAATGATATACGTGGAGAAGTCAAGATGGATTGGTCATGTTGTCACATTCCAATCAAAGGAGTAAATCAGACACTTAAGCTTAAAAAGAAGTCCAAGTATAAATTTTTCAAGTTTAATGATCCAAGGTCATAGATTCATTTTGAAGAATCAGACCATGGAGTTTACTACTTCAAATTGGGTAACGAGATACAAGGACCAAAGTAGAATAAGATGAAGATACGATATGGACTTTAGAATTTGATGGTAGTTGTAGTTTTCTTAGATCAGGTGTTGGGGTGGTATTGATATCACCTAATGGTAAAATATTTCCTTAGTCTTATAAGCTCATGTTTGAAAATACTAACAACACAATAGAATGAGACACTTTTGTTAGGACTTGAAAAATTAAAGGAAAAAGGAGTAAAACTTCTAAGAGTACAAGGTGATGCTAATTTAATAGTAAGACAAATTTGTGGATAATATAAAGTAAATAAAGACAAGTTGAGGCACTACCATGATCAATTTTTGAGTGCAACACTAAATTTTACAACCTTCTCAATCTACTTAGTTCCTCAAGATCAAAACTCTAGAGATAATTCTCTTGCATTTACTGTATCTTTACTTAGGCTAGATCAGTAACCTACACTTTTTTAGGAAGGTAACTATAATATAGAAATGGTTTACCATCCAAAGGTTTTAGATAATATCAACCAGTGGCAAGTTTTCAATGATGATAAGTAGATAGCTATGTTCCTTGAGAAACAAGACAATTTTGAGGGAATATACTTTGAAATAAGTAGTTCACTTCTATGTCAGATGACAATAGGTATCACTGACCCTAAGCTTACTAATATTCAAGATATAATTCAACTAAAGGGAAATAAAATTCATAAAGGGTTGGTTTATTTTGGAAGAAATATTTGATGAGCATGATTAGTTTCTAAAGAAAAAGAAATAATATGGAGATAGTTCCTCTCTGGAAGTAGAACAAATTAACCTAAGAAGTGAAGAAGAACCTAGGATGGTCAACATTGGAAAATGTTGCTCTCAAAAAGAAAAAGAAGAATTCATTGAGCTTCTCAAAAGATACATGTATGTGTTTTCCTAGTCCTACAAATACATAAAGACCTTCCATCTAGATGAGGTACAACACTATATTCCACTTTAGCTAAAAGTAAATCCTTTTAAGCAAAAGCTATGCCACCATAACCCAACCATATTAGGTACTATCTATGCTAGAATACATAAGATTCTTGATGTTGATATAATATATCCAATTCATCATGGTTAGTTAAAATTTTCTCAGTGAGAAATAAAAACAAATAAATATGTCTATGTGTTGTTTTTCACAATCTAAATTAAGCTTCTTTGAAAGATAACTACCCATTGCCCACTATGGACCGCACCTTGCAAGTAGTTATAGGTTTAGAGATGTTATCCATGTTGGATGTATTTTTAGGGTATAATTAGATAAAATTGGTTGAATAAGATCAATATAAGACTACTTTCATGATGCCATGAGGGATGTTTGCCTATGATAAGATGCCTTTTGGGCTTATCAATATTGGAGAAACTTTTCAATGAGTAATGGATCTGGCATTTGCACATCTTAAGAAAAAAGAGTATAGTGGTATACCTTGATGACTTGACAATCTTTTCCAAGAAAAGAGGTAATAACATGAATGCCTTAGAAGAAGTTCTCATCCAATGTAGGAGACATGAGATTTCCTTGAATCCTAAGAAATCAATTTTTGTCATAACTAAAGGGCAACTTCTCGATCACATTGTCTCAAAGGAAGGAATGAAGATTGACCCATAAAGGGTGAAATCCATACAAATTTTGTCTTTTCTTACTTCTAAGAAGGGTGTGTGTATTCCTTCTTTAGCAAGGCCAATTTTCTTTAAAGATTCATTCTTAACTTTGCTAAGTTGACTCACCACATTTATGATATGATAAGAAATAATCAAGATTTCAAATTGAATGTTAGAATTAAGTTGGCATTTGAAAGGATTAAAGTATCTATATTTCAAGCCCTAATACTAGTTTCTCTAGATTTTAGTAAAGAATTTATTCTTTATTTTTATTCCTTTGAACACACTATATTGGCCATACTCTTACAAAAAAATGATGAGGGTAATGAATCCACCATAGTTTTCATTAAAAATGATGATAAATTACAAATCTATAAACTAAAGTATTCATAGATGGAAAACATGTCTTTGTTGTAGTCAAAGCATGCAAAGTTTTTAGGTACTACATTTTGTCTTCACATACTCAAGTCTATTTACTTGACACTGTAATCAAATTGATTCTAATGTAGCAAGATCTTATATTAATAAGAGGAACTTATGTATCAAAGGTATAAGAGTTTGATATTGAAATCAAAACAATGGAGATAGTAAGAGGAAGAGGCTTGTGAAAACCTGATAACATAGATATAGTGACACTTTCACTCTAAGATGAATCAAATGGAGATTTGCCTATGGTGTTATTTATTGTTCTTGTTGATGAATGGCACAAAAATATTGCTTATTTATTGACTTATGGAGAATCTCTAACTAATCTAACATATAAGGAAAAACATACCATCAAGTTGAATTCAAAGGATTGTGTCCTTTTGGGTAATGGTTTGTACAAAAGAGAAATTGATGGTGTCTTCCTCAAATATGTAGACAAAGAGAAACAAGGGAGACTTCTAGAGAAGTTTCATGATAAAGTATGTTGTGGTCACTTCTTAGTGAGAGTCATAATACACAAAATCCTATGATCAAGTTAGTTTTGGCCTACCCTTTTCCAAGATACTTTTGATTGGGTTGTTAAGTGTCAATCATGTTAATACTTTATGGGATGTGTAAAGTTACTAGCATTGCCATTAAAAATAGTTATAATTAGTGAACCATTCTAGTAGTGGGGAATGGATTTTATTAGCATGTTGAATCCTTATTTAAGCGTCAAACATTGCTATGTTTTAATTGTAATTGACTACTTTAGCAAGTGGGTAGAATCCATTTTGATCAAGCATGACACTTCTAAAGTTGTATGTGATTTCATTGAAGATTACATTTTAGTAAGGTTTGGTGTCCCACACAAGATAGTAACAAATAATACAACCAAATTTTCTTTAGTAAAACTAATTGATTTTTATTACTCATATGGAATAGACGTGGTTCATGCTTCAAATCACTATCCTCAAGGGAATGGTCAAGCTAAATCAAGTAACAAGAACTTGGTGATCATCATTCATAAGTTGGTGGATAATAATAAATTTACCTAGCATAAGAAGTTTTTTGATGCATTGTGGGATGATAGGATCACTCTAAAAAAAGCCATTAGTATGCCACATTTTTAGTTATTATATGGACAAATGCTAAAATATCAATCAATATAGAGTTTCCTGCTTTGAAATTATCCAAATATATTGAGGATGTCAATTATCAAGATTTAATTGATAAGAGGATCATGTTTCTCACTGAACTACAAAAGGTTGATACTCAAGTTACTGACTGGATGACTAATCATCAAATGAAAGTGAATAATATCTTTGATAAAAGGCCCAATAAAAATAGTTTAAAGTTGGTGACTTGGTCCTTCTATAGAATAAGAAGATGTTTTATTATTTTTGGGAATCTAGTGTTTAGATCTTAAATAATAAGGGTCTATAATAATAGTAAAAAACTAGTTTAATGGGAAAAAATATAGATTTTAATTAGATAATTTTTCAAGAGGAAGAATAATAAACTTATCTTAAATTAAGCTAACATGAATGATTCTAGAGATGGTAATCAAAATGCAAGACAGAGACACTATCATGTGTCTAAAATTTGCTTTCATTTTCTAATTGGATAGGAGAACCAAAATAGGACACCATAGTGTCCAAAACTATAGTCCTTCCCTAGTGCTATTGTCCTTAGTATCTAAGCTTTATAGGTTTTGTTTGCCAAGTTAGTGTGAGCTTGTTTACCAAATTTTAGGGGCTAGAAATTAATAGAGATAATTATAGGTTCATTTTATTCTTCAATACCTATATCCATCTTCACACATGCAAAAAATGAATAAATAAAAAGCAAAATGGGAAAAACTAGGTTAGGGGAAGAACGATTGCACAATATAGAATCCCTATTGTCCTGACCATTGCCTACATTAACCCTGAAACTAGGGTCTCAGATCAAATGTAGTTCTCCCTTAGGTAATGTGCATAATCAATGTTCACAATAGATGTAAGAACGAATTTCACCTAGGCCCTTCCTTGATCAATCATATAAGTCTATGTGTGATGCAAAGAAACTAAGATATACTATTGACTAATTTTTATTATGTTTAATGTGCTAAAGTAGTAAGTGCAAGATATAAAATGCCATGTGTATTCCTTTATATAGGATACTCATTATTTCAAATTTGAAAGATTTATTTGCATTTTTTGAACATTGGAAAACTTAGGAATGAAGAAAATAAAATGGGTAAGACTCATCTTGTAGAAGAAACTAACTATTAGAGCTCAATTTGACTTTGGATAGGAGTGCTAGAAACTAGACACTATGGGTTCTAATGTTGAAGTTCAATCCCAACACTCTTATCATATAGGATGGGGACCAATGGGGATAGAACAAGCATGGAAAACCTGACTTGGCTAAGGTGGAATGACCATTTTGAAGGATTAGGGTGACCAAGAATGGGTAAAAATATGACTCAAGCTTATAATAAGACCCAAATAGATAAAATAAAAGACATGGCTAAATGTGTAAATAGCTCATATTCTCTAGTCAAAGTCTCTTATGAAAGGACTATGAAAATACATGATATGTGTGGTTTCTTAACCAATTTAGGGTGTATAGATTTTCCCCCCTTTTAATCTAGTGATGTAATGAAATGAAGTACTAGAGTAGAAGAAATAAAGATGCATACCTAAACTTACCTATGTGGAGATAAACATGCTGAAAAAAGGGTCCAACTTCTTGGCCAGGGAAGTGGATGGAGAATTGAATAGTGCTTAGAGGAAGAAGGAATACCTTATATGGATGGCCCTATACTAAATATGAATAGTGCCTAGAGAAATAAGGAAACCCTAAAATGGATGCTCCTTATACTAAATTTAAAAATTTCCTAGAGAAAGAAGGAATCCATGAAATAGATGACCCCTGTACTAAATTTGGATGGAAATGAGAAATGATCAGAGGCCCAAAAATATTGTCTCCCCTCTATCCCACATAAACTCATGTATTTTGTAATGTGTGTATAGAAACTATATGTTGTGAAGAGCAAGTTCTATCATGCCCCCACTTTTATTTATTTGAATTGGAACTGAGAAGTGCTCAAAGGTCCAAAACTAATGTCTTCCCTTTATCTCATACAAACTCCTAGGTCTGGGTGATGTAATGGACCAACCATTGTAGATGATCATATTCTCTAACTTGGTGATAACTTAGGTATTCTTGGGTGTAATTTAAAAGGTTTAATAAATGTGTAATAATAAAATAACATGTCTTGTGATTCTAATTTGTATAATCCTAGATGATGAAGAACATGAACATCTATGCCATGCCCTAAAATTTAGTATGTGAGTGATACATTTTAATAGTCTAACAATCTATATAACCACATGTGAAATGATCTATCATGTCATGTCCCATGTGAAAAATTAGAAATCAAAATAATATGCTCTGTATTATGCCTATAATCTATTATCTAGTTTATATTGTGTCATGTTGTATGAAGTTGTATGTGTCAGACATGTAGTGATGTACATCTGGTCTGAGTCTATATCAAAGTCACTATGAATCCATATAATCTAAACCACTATATATCTAAGTAATTTGTGTATCTTTAAACTAAAAGTATGTCCCTTTGAATGTCTTGAGTAATGTTGAATGACCCATGTAATCTAAAATACTATATATCTTGATCCATTTAAGCCTGAATTTGATAACTCTAACTACTAGAGGTGTAAAAACATGGTGTATCCATCTATGAGAGTGGATATGTGTATTTTTTAGGTGTAGGAATAAGAATTAGGAATGATTCCCCCTTTTTGGGGATAATAATTAAATTTCTAATAGAGGAGGTTGAGCCAAAAGTGATGACTAGTGGCATAATGGTAATAATATGTTTGGTATAGTTTTAAATTGATTTGAGAAGTTTATTGATTGTTAAGACTGATTTATTTGAAAGTTGAATTAGATTTGATTGGTGAGTACCAAGTTGTATAAAATTTGAACAAGTTGTTATTGGTAAGGATGAAGTTATATGTATTTGGGTACAAAATAGGTATAGAAATGTGTGTGCGTGTGCACGCATGGGTGTTTGTGTGTGTCATAGTAGTCAAATGATGTAATAAGAGATCAAGGTTTTCTAGATATTAAAGGCATTATCATCATGGTTCTATGGGTCAAAATGGTTTGTAAAATGAAGCTACAGGGTTCAAGTTATGGGCAAAATAGTATTTTTCTTTAGATGAAAAAGTTGTTTGATATAAGAAAGTTGGAGTGATTCTTGATTCATTTGCACATTAAGCAATTTGAGATTTTGAGCTCTAGAGTAGGAGATATGCTAAGAAAATGAGCACCTATTGTGACTTGATTTTAGTATTTGGTAGCCTAGATTGAGGCTAGTGGAGAGGTTACCCTAGTGAGTAGCTAAAACATGTGATTTAGGCCTATTTGGAAGCTTGTTTTTGATGATTTTGAGCTATTTTAAATCTTTTTAGGAAATTTATACTAGATCTAGTACTCCTATCCCTCTTTTAATGTTGTTTTCTATGTTCTAATGATATTGTCTAGGTTACAAAACTCTTATCCATTATTGTGTTGTACTTAGTGTTGTTGTCCTAGAGGCTAGATTTTTGGGGTTGATGCTTAGTTTAGTTGCTATCATTTTTCTTGTTTATTGATTTGGCATGGTTAACTGATATACATGTTTTCTAGTGTTTTGTGAGGTGAGTTATAAATAAGGGAGTTCCACAAAGGCCGAGTGATGGAGAATCTGAGATTATTATCTTTGTCAATTGATGAGAGGTTATGATGGATAGAGTAGGGTAAGGTCATGTGTGTGACGTAAACATTGTGTAGTGGGATAGGCATTTGATTATTGACTTTTGTGAGAGGTGGAATGTAGACACCTATATTTATAGATTCTTACTAGAGAAATGACTATTACTCTAGAGGATGTGTATTGTATTTTGTATTTACTAGTTAGTGGATGGTATGTGACTTTATAGGATGATATGGGTGCAAATTCCATTGATCATGTGTCCTTGTATTTTGATAGTGTGCCCTTAGGAATACATAGGAAAGGTAGTGATAATGATGTATTTTTATTATTTATTTTTTGATTGAGTGTTCCATGTCTATGGAAGTGGTTGGCAGTGTTCTTGGCTTCTTTTGTTGTAGTGGGTGAGAGTGGGGTATCGATTACATATAGGATACATAGGATTGTACATAGTGTATAGGTATATGTCATTGTGTTCTCATGGGGTAGGAATATGTTTTCCCAATTATAAAGATATCTATATAATTTTACTTAGGAGGCATTAAGTGGGGTTTGAGTATGGCTTCATTATTACATTATTAGGCCTATGAGCACATAGTGGTTGTACAACTGTTAGGATTACCGAGAGAGAGGTGGGCACCTCCATACCATATGGGGAGTAGTGGATGAGTTCATTGGATATCAATTCTCTTAGGTTGGATCACTATATATGAGATTTAGATAGATTGGTGGCTTAGGATATCATATGGAGGCCATATGGAGGATTTATTAGGTAGCCTGAGGATGGAATGCAATTGCATTATATTAGGTCCAGTTGTTGGTTACATGACCATTGGTCTAGAGTGTATGAATGCTTTTAGTATGAGAACATGAATAAATAGTTTGGGGTTCCATATGATGTACCCCCAGTAGTATGGGTGGGGGTGAGGAGTGCATGAGTACCAATGAGAGTAGGAGCTTGTGGTAGGCTTATTAAGGATGAGTTAACACCACTACCCTTAGATGCATGGGATGTAGCTATAGATATTGCCGATGTACATGATGTTGGTTATATAGAGGCATATACCACATGGTGGATGAGGCATTGATGGGCCCCATTATACCATGTTGGTGCAGGGGTGCCCTTGAGTATGAGGATCCTAGTCTGATCCAGATGATGGGAGGTAAGATTTTGATTATATTTGAGTTTTTGTATAAGTTTGAAATTATTCTAGTTTGTTTTGAAAGTAAATGTCTAACATAATTTTTGTATCTTTACATGTAGATAGAGTGGGAAGTGCTTAAGATGAAACACCTACTGAGGGAAGAGGTAGGGATGATAGGTTCTAGGAGACTACTATTGAGTATACACTTTGTGAGCTTACATGGCATGTTATTAATGATGTAGTAGAGGAGGGTTTGATAGAAAGTGATTTTTTTTTTGGTGTTTATGCTCATTTACTTGACAAGGCTACTATAGCTATGATTTCATATGTTAAGGTAGTTGGAGAGATAGGTGAGCTAAGGGCTGAGCTAGATAGGCATAAGATGCTTCCACTTAATTATATATTAGTGATTACATGGATTATATATGAGTACATGGATCTTTAGAGATGATACGGAGACTTACATGAGGAGCATGGAGGATTAATAGAGTGAGAGATCCATCACAAGAGGCATTTAATAGGTCAAGGAAGCATGGGGTCATCAAGTGCTATATTAGATTATGGGACTAATACTAGAGGAGAGAGTGAGACTGAGAGTGAGGGTATGATGCCCAGTCATGAGTGATTGTATTTTGATATGATGTACATGTTTTGAAAATTGTGTTATACACACACACACACACACACACACACATGGATATTGGTTTGATTTTGTAGTCATGTATATTGTGTTATGGATTTTGGAATATACTAGTATTTTGATTGTAGGTGGTTGATTTATAAATAGTTGATTTGCTATTGATTTAGAATTTATATATGTTTGGTAAGATAGTACTTGAGATATGTGGTTTTATTGTTTTGATATGTTTGGTAAGATAAAATTTGGGATGCGATTCAATTTTTCATGATATGTTTGGATGTGTTGTTTAGGTTTTATTTGTGATTATATGTAAGCAAAATTTTGTTGGTTTTATAATTTATAAAATTGATTTGGTAGAGTGAATTGGTTTGGAACTAGAAAAAATAGTTTATTGATAAGGTCTAGATTTAGATAAGTTGGTTTGGCTAGGGATGGATATTTGGAATTAGATATGTTAGTTATTAGTAGGGGGATGTAAGATAGCACTATGTGCATATTACCTCCCTAAGAGTGGCTCAAGAATAAAAATGTTAGCTAGACCTTTGGTTCCATCATTACCCTATTAAGTGAAGCTTAAAAACTAAAACCAGTATGATTGTATGTTGTATCACTATTTGGACCTTACCAGCCAACTAAACAAGTGCCCATACTAATAATTATATGTAGGAATGTGCTCTAAATCTGATACTATCTAATGTGTGCTAATTGTAGTTGTGTGTGAAGATTCTAAAATTTTAACTTTATTAGTCATGCAGCTAAATTATGTGCTATGAAGAAGGCTCATCTATCTATAACCAAATACTATGTGGCCTTTATTGTGATGTATGTGATTGACCAATATATTGATATGGAGTTTAGACCTATAATGAGGGCTCATTTAATCTTAATTTTAATGATTTTTTATATGAGAAAGGACTTGAAAAATCTAGTTGCAATGAATATTTCTCATGAGCATTACTCTATGGTGTGGGGTCATTCAATCTTCATTGTAGTGGATTTCTACATGAGATAAGACCTAGAAAATCTACCCATAGTGAATCTTTCTCATGAGAAGGACTCTGTTGTGGTGCTTATGACTCTACTAGATATGTATATGGAACTACACTATGTATTCCTCAGACTATGGTGTTATATGTAGGTTGTTCTCACTATACTAGTTTCCAAACCTTTTAAGGTGGTGGAATAGGAGATCTCCTATGAGATTCTATCCTAAAACATGTATTTCACTCATGATGAGTGACTGATGATTCCTACAAAGGAATGTCTTGGGATGACTTAGTTATGGAGGAATGAGGCTTAGGGTTCCATGATGGAGGAGATCTCAGTGACCCTATGTGAATGTTATGATGCCATTATCAACACATCTAGTAATGTAGTCCCTAAGTCTATAATAATCAATATCTCTATGCCCACGAATATGATGATAGTTAAAAAAGGGATGATGTGGCTATCTATGTAAGATATGTGGATCTCATCGATGAGTAGAATGTAGTGTGATTAACCTCTTATCTATTAGTGTTTATAATATGACATATGGGTTATCCTGATCTAAATCAGAATATAGTGGTTCCTTATTTTTGTCCTCTCTAGTGCATACTATTAGTTGTGCTCTAGAAATTGGCTCTTTATTGTTGAATGGTTACTTTTCTAGTTGTGGTATCCTATCTTGTTCAGGACATGGTGGATGCTGAGTATTAAGAGCTATAACTGAAGATGTTATTATGAAATCTAGAGTGATCCAGTCAATTGAATCTACCTCAATTAATCCTAATTTATTTTCCAAAGATAAAACTAAATAACATAAGTGTCTAAAATAAGAATTTGTCTAATATAGTAGATGATCAAGTAGAGGTTGATGAAGCCCCTTAATAAATATATGTTGAATCTCTAAATATGCTACTTTATATATCAATCTTAATATGTGAGCCTTGAATCTTAAGATATACTCACTAACTGGCTCTAAAGAATTATGATGTAGTGTGGCAAGTTTCTCATATGTAACATAAAGACCCATGTTTATAATGCAATATCTAATAAATACCTCCTCTAAGATATCATATGTGTGTAATGAAATAATGAGGAGTAGATGAAAGAACCAGTTATGTGTTTCCTCCACTACTGTCTACTAGAATAGCTTGAGTATAATCAATGGGATGGCATGACATGTAAAAACCTTCTAAAAGGCTTGAAGGTGTACAAATGTATCTCTAGTTCCATCAAAGTGAGGTAATGATGGTATGCAAAAATGCTTAGGCAATGAAGCTTTTATGATTGTCTTTGGAATAAGGTTACCATGTAGATCATTAGCATCCATCGAAGACTTGTAAGCTTTGTTTTATAAGGTAAGGAGATGTACTTGGTGTTGTAATTCACCAACTACATGAATCAAAGAGATTATCTCCTAGGATAGTATATTAGTATATTGAAGTTGTTCATTTAGTCATTGAATTTGATTATTAATTTTGACCATGGGAATGTTACATTTAGAAATTAGATCATAAAGAGGGGGTGTGTATACTTGAACATTGGGAGTAATGGTAACTTGGACCTTACTAGAGGGATGTGGGCTACCATTCTCTTTAGGTGAAGAGTGATAACTAGGTTCTACTATAGTGAGAGGTAGTTTGGGAGATTCATTGGTATCTTTATGTTTTAGTAAATCACATTCTAATTGAGTAGAAGATGTGATATTAGCATTAAAATGTACATTATTTGAAATAGAATCATTCATATAAGTTGAAATAATATTTGGAAGTCCATTATGTTTAAGAGGAGTGAGAGAAACGTTAGAAATATGAAATGCATATCTCATATGCTTCTTCACTATGTACATAATTATCATCATCATCATCATTATAATATATGTAATATTGCTCATAATAACTCTCAATTTCATAGTCATTGGCATTCTCACTATCATATTCATTATCACTTCCATCATCGCTAGGGAGACGTGCAACTGAAAAAATTAATTCTTTTCAAATATGCAATGCATTATCATTTGAAATTGGAATATAGTGTTCGTTTATGTTATCCATGGATGAATTACATGCATTATTTTCATGTGCAATATGAGAAGTAAGAAAAGGATATTTTTCATTTGAACAATATTTTGATAAATTAGAGTTAAGAACATGAGATGTATCATTTGAACTATTTATTGGTAATTTGATTTTGTTGCATTTATATTGTTGTAATTTGAAGAGAGAGAGAGAGAGAGAGAGAGAGAGAGAGAGAGAGAGAGAGAGAGAGAGAGAGAGAGAGAGAGAGAGAGAGAGAGAGAGGAGAGAGAGAGAGAGAGAGAGAGAGAGAGAGAGAGAGAGAGAGAGAGAGAGAGAGAGAAGCAAATTATCACCCATAAGATGTTTAATTGGAAGTGAATGACTAATTTGTTCATTTGGTGCATTGTGCATAGGAGAATGAGGTGAGAAGTATCTTACCCATTTATCAAAATTATTTTCTTTAGAAGAAGGAATAAAAGAAATGGGTTTTAGAGAAAAAGATTGATCTATTTGTGTTTCACCATCATCATTACATATATCATCATATATTTAATTGAAAAAATAGTCATTATCTTCAATATAAATGAAATAATTTTCTACATTCTTAGCTAATCTGAAATTTTGCAAATTTGTCCAACAATTGTCATAATTATAAGAAAATTTTATAAATTCATATATGGGATGAGAAGGATGAATTGCCTTTATGGACATTTTATTTATTTCACCAAAGAGAAAATGTTGAAAAGTACTATGAATAAAATACATGAACAAATAACTACTATCATCAAAATTTTGAAATTAATTTTGATAATCCAAACAATTTGTAAAAAAATCAAATTATTTTTCAAAATATTGTAAGGGAGGAAAACTGAGGTTTCAGGACCTAGTTTGTAAATCTAAGGTTTTCAGCTAGAGTTTTATAATTTTTGAAACTTATGCAATAATTTTAAATTTTAAAAATAATTTTGAATAAGAATAATGCACAAAAGTTTGTACAAAAATCAGAATTTGGAAATTAAATTTTTGTACAAGAAAACTACTAATTTCAAAAATTTGAAATTATTTTTAATAAAGTAATCAATTTGCAAAAATTATAAAATAGGTTTCTACAATTTGAAAGGAAGGAAGGCTTCAGGTTTGAGGAGGCTTTAGGTTTGAGGACCTAGTTTTGAAATCTAGGGTTTTTAGCTAGGGTTTTAGAATTTTGGAAAATCATGCCATAATTTGAAATTCTAAAAATAATTTTGAATAGGAATAATGCAAAAAAAATTATACAAAAATTAGAATTTTGAGATTAAATTTTTACAAAAAAATATGAAGGAAAAACCCTAAGTGTATCTAGGGTTTTAGGTTTGTTCAAAGTAAGTCAGGTTCACCAAAATGTTTTATTATTTTTGGGAATCTAGTGTTTAGATCTTAAATAATAAAGGTCTAGAATAATAGGAAAGTCTAGTTTAATGGGGAAACTATATATTTTAAATAGGTAATTTTACAAGAGGAAGAATAATAAACTTATCTTAAATCATGATGAAATGAACGATTCCATAGCTAGCAATTAGAAAGTAGGCTAAGACACTATCAATAATCTAAACTTGGCTTTCATTTTCTAATTAGATAGTAGTGTTTGAACAAAACATCCTGGTGTATGGTGCTATAGTCCTTCCCAGAGATGTTCTCCTCAGTATCTAAGATTTTTTTTATTTTTTCCTCGAGCGAGCCTATGTACCAAATTTTAGGGGCTAGAAGTTAACAGAGCTTGTTGTAGGTTCATTTTAGTCTTCAATACCTATATCCATCTATACACATGCAAATAATGAATACATCAAAAACAAAAGGGGGAAAATATAAGATATGGGAAGAGTGATCAAATGATCTAGAACTCCTATTATTCTTACCACTACCTATATTAAACTTCAAGCTATGGCCTCAGATTAAATGTAGTTCTCCCTTAGGGAATGTGCATAATCAATGTTCATGATAGATGCAAGAATGACTTTTGCCTAGGCCCTTTCTTGACCAAGTATGCAAGTCTATGTGGGATGTAGATAAGTTTAGCTATACTATTGACTAATTTTTATCATGTCTAATGTGTCAAAGTAAAAGGTGCTAGATATAAAATTCCTTGTGTAGCACCTTATATAAGAGACTCATTATTTTGAATTTAGGATCTTTATTTGCATTTGGCTAACATTGGAAAACATAAGAATGAAGTAAATAAAATGGGTAAGACTCATCTTGTAGAATAAAATGACCATTAGAGCTCATTTTGACTTTGGATAAGAGTGCTGAAAAATGACACCTTGGGTTCCAACACTATAGTCTAATCCCAATGCTCCTATCTTATAGGCTAGGGACCAGGGGGATAGAAAAAGCATGGAGAACCTAACCTAGATAAGTTGTAATGATCGTTTAAAGGGCTCAAGGTGACTACAAATGGGTAAAAAGATGACTCAATCTTAGAATAAGACCCAAATGGATAAAATGAAAGACATGGCTAAATGTGTAAAAACCTCATATTTTTTAGTCAGAGTCTCCTATGAAAGGATTGTGAAAATAAATGATATGTGTGGTTGTTTGACCAATTTAGGGTGTATATAATAGAATGAACAAAAAATAGCATGGTAAGTTTGACTCTTTTTTGAAAGAGTCTTTCATTATAAATAATATTGCTAGAAGAGACAAGTTCATCCTAGCATATCAGGATGGAATTAAAGTATCATTGTCATTTAATGGGAAGCTCTTGAAGCTTTATAGGAACTAAGTAACAAGGTAACACTTTTATGTATATAAATAAAATCTTAATGTTCCTTTTGTTTTTCTTTTCTTGTTTATTTATTTTTTGGTTTTTGTGATTAAGTTTTTGCAAAGAATCTATACCCAATAGACAAGATGCAAAACCAGAGATATTGGGATCTCATATTTGTTTCATTCTTCCTAATAAAAAATAAAGATTTCCTCAATTAGAGCTAGCTAGTGTCCCCAAAAATTCATACTTAGAAATTTTTGGTTACCCCTATTTAAAAAATTTCATTTTATCTTATGTGAGTTAGTTGTCCTTATTAAACTAGGGACCTAAATAAAGTATTGTTATTTATAGGTTTGTGTTTTTTATTGATTTCTTTTCCCAATTTCTTTAAATTTCTCCTGAAGGTTGAAAACATCTACCTTAGGCCATTATTGAAAAACCCATTTGCTCATCTTTCTTAGAAGATAAAAATCCAAGTATATGAGCTCATTTCCAAGCCAACTCAGGTTTCTCAAATTACTTAACTTATTAAATAAGAAGTAAAATCTTCCTATAAATATGAGTTGCAAGGCTTAGTTCAAACTAAAATTATCAAAAAACTTTACTTCTCATCAAAATTCAAGTAAAGTAGTCCTGCA
The DNA here is from genome assembly GCA_037957365.1 of Torreya grandis. NCBI lineage: Eukaryota > Viridiplantae > Streptophyta > Pinopsida > Cupressales > Taxaceae > Torreya > Torreya grandis. The sequence continues at coordinate 79,926 of JARHVA010002170.1, read as the reverse complement.
AACCTGTAAAATATTACTTGAAGCAAATAGGGTTTTCTAAGTAACTTCACTTTCCCAAATCCATAAGTAAAAGTAATGAAGGTTTATGAACCCAAAGTACTCACTAGTCAAGATCAAGTCAGGTTTGCAAAGTTGCTTAACTTCATATGCGAAATTAAGTAAAGTAGTTATTAAAACTTGAAAAAATCCAAGGGCTTACAAGGTTCCTTCATATGTGTCTCAAAATTATCATTAATGCATTGGTAAATATAAATATCAAAGAATTCCACCTCATTTCCCACCTAATATTCAATTTGTTTGACTAAGTTGCCACCTCTACGAACCCTAAGCTACACTTCTCAAGATTTTTGAGTGATTTTAGATCAGACACTTCCTGATCCATTTATGTTTAAGGTATTTAGATCATTTTTTTTTATTTTCATGCCTCCATCTTGAATACTTTCTTCTCATGTTTATTTAGTAATTTTTCATTTACCACCATGAATGTATTTTTGTCTATGCTTATTTTACTTGGTTTTATTTACCCAATTTTACTTGTTTATATGTTGTAAAAACCTAGAAGGAATGTTCATAAGTTTTTAACATGTAAAATCCTCCAAAAAATCCTAAAGGTTAAATATTCCCATAGAAAACGTAGTTGATTACCTAGCATTGTCGACTCAGGTTTCCCACAATTACCTACCTAGACTTTTAAATCTAAGTTACTTTCCCCAAGAAACTCAAGACTCCCAAAACATTCCACCAACTCAAACTTCCCGTTACTTTCTACTCTCTTAGAGTCCTAACCCTAAGCTATTACCCTCAAGAACCTTGAAACTCTCAAGTATCTTACCTACCAAGATTTTTAATTGCTTATTGATTTTACTTTAGTTTTTCCAACCATAGTTATTTGCCTTAACAAATCCAAAGTTAAAATCCTTGAGAAACCCTTTAAAATACCCTAGTGAAACCCATACTCCTCACTACTAGTTACTTACTTATGTTTTATAATCCAAGCTACTTATCCTAACAAACCCAAAATATCTACCTTAAAGAAACTTGATTTCCTCTTGACTCACTACTTACTGAAAATATTGAACCCAATTTACTAGCTAAGAGAAACTCAAAGTTACCCATGCCTTTTTATTGATACTTACCTAGATTATTGAATGCTTAAGACTTGTAGATCACCTAAAATAACTTTGGGTTGTGATACCCTATTGCTTACTGTTGACCAATTTTTGCCCACGGGCAAAATTGTGGTCAACTTCTTCCCCTGCATTTTAAAACTAGTCATATTTGGGTTGCAAAGTCCATCTTCAAGTTCATGCTCAGTTTGGGCTTGGTTCATTGTTTCAGCTTGGTTCATCTCAGTTTAACATCTCTGTTCAAGCACCTCAATGTAATAGCATTGAACCTTCATACCGTTGAATCATTGAACTAATTTTTGGTTCAACGTACTTGGTTCAATGTACGTGGCGGTTCAAAGCTTGGAGAAGTTCATCGGCCCTTGGTTCATTAGCACACTCCTTTTAACCTTAAACCATTGAACCAAAATTTGGTTTAACAAGTTCAGTTCAAGGGACTGCCCCAAGCCGAAGGATAGTCAATGGTCAAGGGTGCCCTTTCGAAAGACAGGCAGAATTTTCATAGACTTTTTGTCTACGAGAAATGTTTGTAGACAAAAGTCTATGGGATTACAAAGCAATAAGCCCGGATGAATTTCCATAGATTTTTGTCTATGGGAAAATGTCCACAAACCAAAAGTCTATGGGAAGCATTTTAAAAGCTCGACAGACTAGTTCAAAATAAACAAGGGACCTGCACAAAAGAAAAGGGTGCCTAAAGGGTGCTGGGAAATAGTGAAAGCCTGCAAAGCAAGGTGATAGAGCCAAGGAAAAGTCTACGTAGACCATCCAAGCAAATCCATAGGCCCATTAGAATTCTATGTAGATAAATAAGGGACCGCTACAAAGAATTAGCAAGTGGCCAAAAGCCAGCATGGATCTGACTGCCAACAAAGACCCAAGCACGGCGGCTATGTGGACATCAAGTTTAGAAGAATATAAGATAGCCATTGTTTTAAAAGAAAACAAAGAGAATGCTAATTGAAAGGAGCCAAAAAACTGTAGTGACCTGCTAAAAGTTTGCCCCTGGGAGCCGAACAAGCTAGATGAGACAAAACAAAGAAAAGGACAAAGCAACAACATGGTTGTAGCAGAAGGATGATGTCAATAGCAGTGTTTTTATTCTTCCCAATGGGTCATGACATGCCCACTTGCAAGAAAAAAGTGCCAATGAGTCTCCTTGCTGCTTTTCTATATATGTTACAAATTTGTTCATTTGTAATATCTTCTCACATTTTGCTAAGGCACAGCCTTGGCAAAATTTCACCTGAATCAAATAAAATGCATTTTTTACCTCCATGTGGATAGATATTTGTAGAGTATGTCTTGAGTGTTTATCTATGTCCAGTCATTATTTATTGATGCTCTCACAAGTTCAACACCAGCAAACCTATTGTCTACAAGGTGCCATTTTTGTAGCTAGAAGGAGAAGAGCTGTATTTGAGAAGACCAGAACAGAGGAAGTTGCTTACAGTGTGCATTCCACAGTGCCTTGGTAAATATCTATTATGTTTTCTCCATTATAGCCTCCTTGCCAGTTCTTTGTAGTTTGGTCCTTCTGCCAAGTGTGTAGAGTACATATGCATTTGTCTGATTTTAAGAGTGGATGTGTGAAGGTCACCTTATTTTGGTGTATCACCTCTTTAGAGAAGGTTGTTTTTCCTGTATCTTTCTCCCTTTTCATCCCCCCTTATTATATCAATATATATATATATATATATATATATATATATATATATATATATATATATATATACTTGTATGTATTTACACTTGCTGAAACAAACATGATACATCAAAGGGAGCTAGCCCTTATCTAGAGACTCTCCTCTCCAGCTTCGCTATCCCACAGGTGAGAAAGGAGTTTCCATGTTGTGAGGAGAGGGTAGGAACTTGTTTTCCTACCACTGGGTGCACTTTCCTATGTCAACAATTTTGGCACACCTGGCGGGACCAATTAGGATAGGTTTTGTCCAAAGAATTGAATAATTTTGGTGTGTTCTTCAACCAACCAGACTTTAGAGGCTTTTACATCAAACACCAATGGTGACTCCAAGTTAAATCAATTGGTTAAGCAGTTCTAGTACCATACCATCAAGAAACAACATTATGGTATGTATAATCCCATTGTTTAGAGCCATGGACCCTATTTTCTTTGGCTAACATGGCTATGATTTACCAACCTTACGTTGATCCTTATTAGTTTCAATATGGCCAGTCCTAGCCCTTTCATGAGTTATATTAGCCTTATGCCCAGTCTTCTCATTACATCACTGCTCCCACTCAACCCAGTCTCTTCACCAATTAACCCATTTCTACCTTCAAGCGAGCACTATTGGGATACAAAAAATATGTAGTAGATCTTAACAGTAGAAGGAGATGTGGCCAAGAAGTTCCTGATCATGTCATCCATCAAGTGAGAAGTGCACTGAATTAGGTTAAGAAGGAATGGGCTCCTATTGAAGGAGCCAATTGCATAGGCTTATGAATGAGATGCTAGACATGAGTGGTTTGATCACATCTTTGGAGGAGAAGCTGAGTATTTATGAAAGGTAACCTTACCAAATCTATCAACCTGCATACTCACTACCCCAAGCATCATATCAGTCATATACGGTGCCTATTTTTAAGCCAAATCAAGCCTGCCAAAGTCCTTTCCCCAATTGTGTTGAAGAGAGTTCTGAAATGGCAAATATTATGTTTAAGGCTAATCTTGATAGATAGATTGAATTGGCAAACCTTCAGATGCAATAGTCCATTTTGGCAGTAAGGGAAGTGGAATCTAAATCTTCACTGCCCTCTCACATTATGGCCTTATCAACCCTAATGGAGATGCCCAGTCTGAATTTCTTGAGCTAGAATCAAGTGGTTGAGTCATAAAACAACAAGGGGGTGAAAGACATTATCCAAGACTGTGGGGTACAAGATCAGGTTAGTCCTTTTCAAGTCCCCCCACCCTTATTCAGGAAGTTCCTTGCATTTCACAACAATTTTCATGCATTCCCCATCTCTATGGTGTTTCCCATGAGCCCCAAGAGGTACAAAATGAGGATTATCTAGCTAAACAGGTGGAGGAATTAGAGGCTAAGATGAGACTATTAGGAGAGAGAGAGAGAGATGGAGCTTTCAGACCTTATAGATGAGTCAACACCAAAAGGCGCCCCACCTACACATGCCCAATAAAACTATCAGGCCATGCCTGATATAAGTGAAGTGCTGACCAAATGGAAGGAGGAGAATCATTTGATTCTAGTTCAAAGACTACCTCTTCTTCCACATGAGTTCATATGTCAGCCTTTTACTTCACCCCTTCTCGAGGAGGAACCTGTCTTGAGGGAAGCAAGTGAAGAGGAGTATGCTCAGTTCATGATTGATCAGGGAGACTTCATGAGTGTGGATGAGGAGGAAATCACTTTAGGTGACATGGAAGAGCATGGACAATCTCTTGTTCATGCTTTAAATGATTTTTTTGAGGTCATCGGGGTAGGCTACATTATTCTTCAAGGAGGCTATGAGCTAGATAAGAGCGGAGAGGGCAGCATTGAGGTTCTAACAAGCATGCAAAGAGGCTATAGTTTTCCAAATTTACCCCTTTAGGGGGTTAGTGAATCTAAAGATATCTTCTTTGAAATCATTAAGGAAGATGGCCATACCATGGAACTCGAACATGAGGTAGAGAAGAGCAAGCCAGTCAAGGGTGTGTATCAAGGGGCTTATGGTGATGAGCCAACAATAATCTTTTTCTTGATGGGAAACACTAGCTTGAAGAACCAACATGAGGCAAGCTTCCAAGAACAAACAGAGTATGTATACATTGGGAGCATGTTTGAATATCCACTCGAATAACAACCAACTCAGGTGATAGGCAAGAGGAGCAGGTCACCAACTCTCTTTTTCGTTCAATTATTTGCTTGGCACCATAAGTCTTCTCACTAGGAAGGGGACCTGAGAAGTTTTCCTTTCCATTCAAGAGGGAGGCAAACATTCCCAGTTAGTTGTATATAATAGTTTGTTTTCAGTTGTTTTTTCCTATTTTCCCTAAGTGTAGTTTATAAGGGTAGTGTTTTTTAGCCTTGTGTGTTTCCCTTTGCATGTGGGGTAAAAGCTTCATGTTTGATTCTCAAATCTTTTGGGGCTATTAATAAATTTTGTTGTAGCTACATCTGACTCTGTGCCCAATGGATTTTAAGGCAACTAAGTTCTAAGCACGGCAAGCATGCTTCCCCTGTGAGTCGCCATCTGTTGACCAATTTTTGCCCATGGGCAAAATTGTCATCAACTTCTTCCCTTACATTTTAAAACTAGTCATATTCAGGTTGCAAAGTCCATCTTTAAGTTCATGCTCAGTTTAGGCTTGGTTCATTGTTTCAGCCTGGTTCATCTCAGTTTAACATCTCGGTTCAAGCACCTCAATGCAATAGCATTGAACCTTCATCCTGTTGAATTGTTGAACCAAATTTTGGTTCAGTTCAATGTATTTGGTTTAACATACATGGTGGTTCAAAGCTTGGAGAATTTCATCAGCCTTTGGTTCATCGGTGCACTCCTTTGAACCTTGAACCATTGAATCAAAATTTGGTTTAATGGGTTCAGTTTAAGAGACTGCCCCAAGCTGAAGGATAGTCAATGGTTAGGGGTGCCCTTATGAAAGGCAAGCAAAATTTCCATAGACTCTTTGTCCACAGGAAATGTTTGTGGACAAAAGTCTGCAGGATTACAAAGCAACAAGCCTAGATGAATTTCCATAGACTTTTTATCCACGGGAAAACATCCACGAACCAAAAGTCTACGAGAAGCATTTTAAAAGCCTAATAGACCAGTCTGAAATAAACAAGGGACCCGCACAAAAGAAAAGGGTGCCTGAAGGGTGCTGGAAAATAATGAAAGCCTGCAAAGCAAGGTGATAGAGCCAAGGAAAAGTCTACGCAGATCATCCAAGAAAAGTCACAGGCCCGTCAACAGTCTATGTGGATAAATAAGGGACCACCGCAAAGAATTAACAAGTGGCCAGAAGCCAGCATGGATCCAACTGCCAATAAAGACCCAAGCACAACGACCACGTGGATGTCAAGTTTAGAAAAATATAAGATAGCCATTATTTTAAAAATAAACAAAGAGAATGCTAATTGGAAGGAGCCAAAAAATTGTAGTGACCTGTTGAATGTTTGCCCTTAGGGGCTGAACAAGCTAGATGAGATAAAACAAAGAAAAGGACAAAGCAACAACATGGTTCTAGGAGAAGAATGATGTCAATAGCAGTGTTTTTCTTCTTCCCAATGGGTCGTGACATGCCCACTTGCAAGCAAAAAGTGCCAATGAGTCTCCTTGTTGATTTTTTATATATGTTGCAAATTTGTTCATTTGTAATATCTTTTCACATTTTGCTAAGGCAAAGCCTTGGCAAAATTTCACCTGAATCAAATAAAATGCATTTTTTACCTCCATGTGGATAGATATTTTTAGAGTATGTCTTGAGTGTTTGTCTATGTCCAATCATTATTTCTTGATGCTCTCACAAGTTCAACACCAGCAAACCTATTGTCTATAAGGTGCCATTTTTGTAGCTAGAAGGAGAAGAGTTATATTTGAGAAGACCATAATAGAGGAAGTTTCTTACAATGTGCATTCCATAGTGCCTTGGTAAATCTCTATTATGTTTTCCCCATTATAACCTCCTTGCCAGTTCTTTGCAGTTTGGTCCTTCTGCCAAGTGTGTAGAGTACATATGCATTTATCTGATTTTAAGAGTGGATGTGTGAAGGTCACCTTGTTTTGGTGTATCACCTCTTTAGAGTAGGTTTGTTTTCCTGTATCTTTCTCCCTTTTCATCCCCCCCTTATTATATCAATCTATATATATATATATATATATATATATATATATATATATATATATATATATATATATATATATATATATACACACACCTGTATGTATTTACACTTGCTGAAACAAACATGATACATAAAAGGGAGTTAGCCCTTATCTAGAGACTCTCCTCTACAACTTCGCTATCCCATAGGTGAGAGAGGAGTTTCCATGTTGTGAGGAGAGGGCAGGAACTTGTTTTCCTACCACTGGGTGCACTTTCCTATGTCAACACTTACTATGATTTACTTGGGGTTTTCAATACTTTCTACTAATTGAAACGTAAAGCTAGTTTAGAGGTATTATTTGAGACAACAACTTACCTTATTTCTTTAACTTTTTCTAAACCAATAGGAGCAATCATAGAACTTTCAAAAGTGATTATCAAGTTCTTCCAAAGTTATTCAAAACCAATGTTAGGATTAGGGGAAGAAATAGATCGAGTATAAGTACAATCAACTCCAATTGAAGAAGTCCTTGAATCAGCACATTAATAAATCCCAAAGCCAAGTAAGAAGGGTAAAACAAATGCTAAGAGAGCCAAATCACAAGATCAAAAGATGAAGTATGAGCATAAAGGGTACCCTATTGAATCTTGCATCACTTCCAAGTTAACTAAAGTAAGTGATTTAGATATGGGACATATGTCCTTGAAAAATTTATTGGAAAGATCCAAAACTATATCCAAGACTCAACTCACATAGAGAATGACTAATAATGGGATTCTAAAATCTATAGCTTTCCCAATCTTAGCTCAACTTCCTAAGTTTGTCCTAGCATGTGCTAAGTACTATGACTCCCTCAATAGGATAATCAAATATACTTCTAGCAATGTAGTAATAAGGTTAGATGTTTAATATGTCAACTATTGTTTAAAGATCCCAACAACATCTAAAATCCTAGATGTAATAATAAAAAATCTAAAATATTATAGGAGAGTAACATAATAGAGTGCATTAAAATAATGAACACAAACTACCTAAATAAAGTGAAATAAGCTTCAATATTTTCAAAGTAGATAGTAAGGTCAAACTTGGTTCATGAAGTAGATGACATTACTCAGTTGTTATGCAGAATCAATGAGAAAAAAATGCAAAGAGATTTTCAACTTGGATGTATGTATACATTAAGGCCATTGATGTCAATAAGAGTTTCTTAATGATTGAGTAGGCTAGGCTGATAAGTGACAATATGGACAAGTAGTTAAGCATTGTATTATAGACTTTCGAATTCAAGATGACCTCATAACTAGTATATGTTGTTGCATCAAACAAAGCCTTTTCTATGCTAAATACAAAAGGGATGATACCTAATGAGCTAATATATTAATATTATACTCAATTGGTTCTTTTTGAGTGATATAAGAATTGTAAGATAGTGAATGATAGTTTCTTCTATGAAATGATTTATAAGTTAAATATAGCTTTAAAACATAAGAGAGTGTTAGCTATGGCTTGGGAAGTAGTCTCATAGTTTAGATGTATTTTTATTTAGTTCTTCAATTTCACATATATCAAAGTTGGTAGTTTCTCAGGCATAGTAATCAAATTAACAAGATATCCTAGTGATAAGTGGATTCTTATGGAGTTGTGTAGGTAGCTTATTGAATTACATGACTTATAATCAAAGGCTTACCATCTGACTATTAATTTTCATATTTTTATTGGTCATTACCACTATCTAAGCATTGAAAAGGCCAAGAATGTGTAGAGAAAGATGTACCATAATTACACTTAGACACATTTTGAAGCTAGAGCCAATTTTTATTGCAAAATCATAACTCAAAATATAATTTATCTAGAGTATATGCACATTCCTACACTTGAATATTTTTAGATTGACTATAGATATGAGTTTCAAGTAAGGAGAAAAGACAATAGTAGATTAATTATGGAACATATTCATTCTTTTGATTTGGCAACAATCCTTGAGAATATAGAATATGATGGGAATGTAATTAATGATGCTTATTATATAGCAATGGAGATAATGCCCCACTTTTGGATATGATTTTTGGTAAGAACCAAGTTAAAACTATTACAGATAAAAATTCAATGGTTATGGCCATGAATTCCACATAGATCCTTAACAAGGGTTACTACATGAAAGAAACTAGTCAAGTAAGATAAAAGAGGAAAGAAATAATACAAGGAGAAAGAAGATAGTGACCCACAAAGAAGTTGAAGTTGAATAAAAATGCTCATGACTCTTACTCTATAGTAAAAGATAAGGATCCCATTTAGCTAGCTATCACCACACCTCCTTTGGTAACTTTTACAAATATTTCTCAGCCAATCATTCCTTATCTGTTGTCCCTATCATAGATCCATCAATACTTATGCCACCTCCAAAGTCTCATGGCATCAATCCCTATAAGAAACTGATCCAAAAGAAAATTGATGTTCCTCCTCCTCCTCCATCTTCTCCACCTACTTCTCCACCTCCACCTCCTTTATAAGATCAACCCACCATTGAAAATGAGCTAGAATAATTAACTTCCAAAGAAGTGACCCCATCTCAAGAGGCACCACAAAAAAAGTAAAGATAAATAGTTGAACTTGAGAAGGAAAATATAGAGGTAGAAAAAGAGTTGGAAAATGGAAAATGAAAATTAGTAGAGGTAGAGACAGAGGTAGAAAAATTGATAGAGAAAACAAAGGAGAGGGAAGCTAGAAAAGAAGAAGAGAAAGTAAATAAAAAGAGGCTAAGAAAGAGGTTGAAAAGGAGAAAGAAAAAGATAAGTAATTAGTTGCCAATATAGTTCAATATACTCCACATATAGAAGAAGCTCCTTCTTAGGAGCTAATGGTTAAGAATAATCAACAATAAATGGTAATTCATTCAAACACCTCCTCTAGTGTAGATTTCTCTTCTTGTTTGGCAAAGAAAATAACTCTCAAGTTTGGATAAGTAATAAATCTAGAAGAGATATACTTACAACTATTGAAAATTCTTGACCATAATGGAAAGAAGACTAAAAGTGCCAAAGTAACTTCAAAAATCATAATTGAGCTTATAAGATAGGAATTTGTAGAGGTATCAATCCCTTCATATGGAATGAATAAAAGTGAAGTCAATGAAGGTGACTTAATAGTTATAAAGATATCTCTTGGAGAAGTTACCACAGAAGGCTTGAAATAAGATATATAAACCTTGATCAACATTATTTTTCAAAAGATCGATGAGGAGAAGGCTACTAAGCTAAGCTAAAAGAACAAAATTCCAAATATTGTGAAATAATTGGTAATGTTGCAAGGTATGTTATAAGAAAATAAAAAAATTTAGGAGATTTAATTGGTTAGCAAGTAATAAATGAGGTAGAAGATACTAGAGATAAGGCTAAGGCCATTGGCAAATGGATGGAGAAGATTCATCAAACTGCCCAAAAGCTATTTCCTAAAGTCCCAAGTATTCTTACTGATATTGTCAATAAATTAGTAGAGATAAAGGTAGTAATGAAGGAAATAGAAAATGAGAATGGAATTTCTAAGTTATAGTAAGAGAGTCTACAAATAATAAATACTTTGAGTGAGAAAGTTTTGATTGAAGAGAAGATTGTCCCTTAAGGATCAATAAATAAAGTAAAATAATATGAATACCTCCTATCCTTTTGCATGTGTATGATTGAGGCAATGTTTGTAGAAATTAAGACTTTAGAAGAAGAAGCTCACAATGATAAGGTGAATCTATAAATTTGTCTCTTTGGTCTCACTAACATTTGGTATGATAAAACTCTAGGAACATCTTGATAGTTATATCAGTAGTTTAAGAAATTAATGGAAAAATCCACAACTCCTTTAATAGATAAATCTATAAAGGATTTAATCAAATGTCAACATGAATTTAAGAGGCTTAAACGTAGACTTGAAAAGATAAAATCTCATAGTAGGAGGTTGGAAAGAGAAATTCTAAGATTTGAGACTGAAAGGCAATCGCTTTCTAAATTAGATGATATAGCAATATATTTTATGATGACTTAGTATATCAGATATAAACAAAAATGTAGATATGAAGTCCATGATATGGAATAATTGTTGTTAATCTTCTTCTTGAAAATTTATTCTATCTTCTTTCCATTTTCTTTCATTCTATTCATAAAGTAACTTTGTTATGAGTAATTACTTTAACTAAAGTCATTTAGTGGAGTTACTTATCAAAGTATATTACTTTGTGAAATTTTAAGACTCAATTAAATTGTCTAAATGCCATTACTTAAAGTCATTTTATAAAAGAAAATCACTTGAGTGAACATTGCCTAGCATGCAAAGTAGTTGTGTTCAATCTAAACAATGAGACCAAGAAGTGCTACACTAGTATTGCATGCCACACAAGACAAATTTGAGGAAGATGCCTCTCAACAATTTTGATTTTTTAGTGTAACACATGGGTTTTGAAAGAGTTGTCTCCTATTTGATTTTGACATATTTTTTTTTATAAATATAAGTGCAAGCTTGCATGCCTAGGGATGGTATTTTTTGGATAAAAATTGTAAAGGAATAAAGAGAGTTTAGGAAATCTAAAACTCTGTGTTTATATTTTTGAGTTTTTCTTTTTTATGAAATTGGTTCAAAGTGAATGAGAAAGAAGTTGATTTCTATGGAATTTTGCATCTCAGAGGATCGATTGGTGTATTTTTGAAGATTAAAGTGGTAAAATTTGTGTTATCTTTAAATCTGAAGGTGAATTCCAATCTTTATTGGTCATTTACTAAAAATATTATCATCTTTTGGATGTTTATTTACTTATATGGATTCAATAAGATCTATAAAACTAATTATTATGAAGTACAAATTCTTTCTTATTACATGTTATAGCTTTCCATTCTTAATTTCCAAAAATTTATTTACACATTATCTAAAATCATTGCTTACTTATTAGAAAATCACCTTGTTATGGTTCATGAACTCTGTGATTAAAGTAATACCCCAAAAATAAGATAACTTGCACATAATATGTATAATCTATGAATAACTAATAGTTGTGAATAATTAGAAGTAAATAGACATAAGTATACATGAAACTCACCATTAAACTAAGATAATTTAATCCCATGACTGTTGAGGTATTTTTGTTAGCCTACAAAATATCTAGCCAACAAAACATAAAGTGTGAAGCATATGTATAAAGCTCTTTAGGATCTATCAGGAAAAATGTTCATAGCAAAAACCCCAAAGATAAAAATTCCATCAAACAAAATGTCCAAAACATAAATTCTAAAGCGTCTAAAACTTATTATATAGATAAGTCATTTTCAGGATAATTGGTTTGGAAAAAATGTCTGATATAAAAACCCTAAAGACCTAATCTATTCGGAACAAAAGTTTCAAAGAGCCAAAATTTCTAATAAATAAAATCTTGAATGAATAAAGTGCTAAACAAAGGCCACTGAACAAATGCTGAAGAAGTTTCTGGACAAAATACCTAAAAACCAAACCTATCAAATAAAATGTTCGAACAAAAATCCTAAATAATTTTTTTGATGAATAAGTCTCCTCCAAATGGTTTTCTCCAAATAAACAAAGTCCCAAAAACTTGAAAAGTTCAAAAACTCCCAAAAAGTCATAAAGAGAGTTAGCTCATAAAATATACAAAATTCCATGCTATAATATACTAACTTTTTCTAAGTATAAATAATAAGAAGCAATTTTGCTCAATAATTTTTGATATCACATATAAGAAAGACTCAACAACAAGGCCAAAATATGAATAAGTGAGTCCCCATCTCTTCAAGAAGAAAAAGGGGGTGTTGGAAAAAATAAATGAAAACTTATAGGGGGAATAATCCTGAGTATTTGAGAACCTAAAACTTTGGTAAGTAACCCCAAATCAAACATGAACCATGCCACATAATAAATACTAAAATTATAAATATGAGAGATACTCCTAAGTAGATTCACATAACATACTTGCCTTCTTACCCCTGGATTTGTGTGTGTTAAACATGAAATTCATTTGACCCTTATTATGATGATTTTCCAAGCCTTGATGGAGCTATAGGTTTCATTATAGTTTTTGTCAAAACTCATTTAAAACAAGGGAAGTTTAGGCATTACTTTGTTGCCAGCTAGACATCCATAGCCTCAATAGAGATAACATGGGTTCCCTCTCTTCATTTCCTCATGATGCATGGTACATTGACCTTATTTCATTATGTGAGTCATTTTTATTTTATTGACATTTTCTTGGCTTAATTTATTTTTTTTAAATATGGAAAGAGAAGATTTGGAACCCTAGTGAGCTGGTATAAGTATAAAATAAATCATTGCCAGAACATCCCTACCATCTACATCCATACCAATAATTATCACTTCCATCAAGTTTTTAATGCAATAAATGCAATTCATCTAATGGAATAAGAAAAAGTTCTAAATTTATGTGAATTAAATTGAGAGAAACTTCCACATAGCTTGCAAAGATATTCAATTATGACACAAATCCCATGATTCATTATAACCTTCCTTCATCCAAAATATTCAAAACATAAAAGTATACCAGTTTATGAACAAGTCCTATGTTGTAATTCTTTTCAATTTCCCCCCTTTTCCATAGGTCTATTAAACATAAGCTTAGTTGGTTTGTATTTTATCTTTATTATAATAGATAAAACATAATTTAGATTTTCATAGTAAATAACAAAACAACTAATCTAGAAAGCATTGAAATATAATCTAAAAAAGCAAAAAATCTAATCTATGAAAGCATCAAATCTAACTTATGAAATAAATTAAACCTAATCTAATAAAATAGGAAATATATTTAATGAAATTAGTAAACCTAATCTAATACTAACTCTACCATGTCTTCCCATCAATTGATGGTACCTTCAAATACCACAACCATGAAATAATGCTTTAGAAACTTTCTGTTGATGGGATATGTGATTTCATTACCTTGTAAATATTGTAGATATATTACATTATTTCCCATGATCTCTAAAATATGAACTGTCCAATCCATAGTGGGGAAAATTTATCATGTTGTCCTTTATTTTTGTGGGCTTTATCCTAGAGAAACACTAGATCTGAGATCCTAAATGCTTTGACCTTTGCTTTCTTATCAAAACATTGCTTGACTACATCTTAGTGTTCATTAAATGTCTATAAGGCTTCATTCTTTGAATCTTCCTATTGACCAATTTCCATCCATAGGCCAAAATCATTCACCTTCTCCCTTGCTTTCAAAGCAGTCATTTTTCCTCTCGCACAGTTCAATGCCATGGTTCAGATAGGCTTGGTTCTTTGGTTCGGCATCTAGTTCATTATTTCAGCCTTAGTTCATTGGCCTTAGTCCAAGTTCAAATGCTTTAAGCATAGTAGGCATTTGCAAAGGAAAAATTGAGTTTAGTTCAAAGTTCATTTGGTTTAAAATTTACTAAGTCCCGCATATATCAAAAGTTCCAAGCAAAAGGGCCGGGTCACTTATAAAACAAAGGCAGGCACTTCAAACATTCACAAAAGGGAAAGGATCCGGTCAGGCACAACTCAAAATCAAAGGGTCAGGTGCATTACCAAGCTAAGGAAAAAGCCCATGGGAAAGACATAAGGAAAAGCATGGAAAAAATTTCTATGGACTTTTTGTCCGCGGGAAAACATCCATGGACAAAAGTCTGTGGGGAAACTATCCATGAACACAAAACCCACAGGAGCCTTAAAAAAAGTCTACAAAACATTCAAAAGCCCACAAGAACCTGTCAGCAGTTTATGCAAATAAACAAGGGACTCACCGAAGGACCCTGAAGGGTAGGTGCCCTTGCAGGGGACTTCTGACCGAGTTAAAAGTCTTTTTCAAAGGGTGGAGAAGCCTAGAAAGAATGCTGCAGAAGCATAGCAAAGGACCTGAGCACGACGGCCACGTGGATGTCAAGTTTAGCAGAATAGAATAACTGTTTGTTTTTAAAAAAAGGAGCACTAACCAAAAGGAGCCCAAAATGCAGTGACCTGCCAAGATATTTGCCCTAGGGGCTGAGTGAGCTTGATAAGACAAATGAAGAAAAGACAAAGTAGCAAGCATGGTTTCAGTAGGTCCCTTCTAAAAGGATGATGTCAACAATAGTGTTTTCTTCTTCCTAATGAAGATTCAATAGGCCACTTGTAAGTAAAGAGTGCCAATGAGTGTCCTTGTTTTTTCCATATAAGATCATGACTTGGTCATTTTGTAATCATCTTTTCACAGTTTTATTAGGCGCAGCCCTACTAAAATTTTTGCCTGAATCAAATAAAAGTAGTTTTACATCTTCTTGGATGGATATTTTGTGTATGTCCTAAGTGTTTGATTTGTGTTCAGTCATTGTCTTTTAATGCTCTCATAGTGTCAAACACCAACACACCAGCTATCTACAAGGTGCCATTTTCTGCAGTTGACCGGAGAAGAGTTCCATTTGGGGTGCAGAAACAGAGGAGGTCACTTATAGTATGTATTTCATAGCATCTTGGTGAGTCCCTATTCATGTGTTTTCATAAGAACCTCCCTACCATTTTCTTGCAGCCTAGTCTTTCTGCCAAGCCTGAGTGTATGTATTTTGTTTTTGTCTGATCCTAAGTGTGGATGTGGGAAGGTTAACCTTGTTTTGGTGTATAACCTCTTTAGAGTAGTTTGTTTTCCTACATCTCTCTTTCTCCCTTTTCACCCCCCATTATATCTATCTACATATCTATACCTGTATTTTGCACTTGCTAAAACAAACAATGATACATCAGAGGGAGCTAGCCCTTACCTAGAGACTCTCCCCTCTAGCTTCTCTAGTCCCACAGGTGAGAGGGGAGTTTCCATGTTGCGAGGAGAAGGCAAGAGTTTGACCTCCTTTCCCCAGGTGAAATCTCTTATGTCAACACTTCCATTTATAATATATCTATAAATTGAGACTCTTTTTGATCATTTGGTTCTATGTAGTCCTACATGAATTGATAAGTTGGTAGCTTTAGCATGATTAAGAATATTATCCTATGTCCACACACTAATAGGTAGGATGAAGCTTTAAGGGATTGCTTGTATGTAGTTCAATATTCCTAAAGGGCATACTTTAGTAGATTGTGCTAGTCTCTAGGCTTATCCCCAATTGATTTCTTAGTTGAATCTATCAATTTCTTATTCATTGATTCAACTAGTCCATTTTCCTAGGGGTAATAGTTAGAGGATAACCTGATAGTAATATGATTATCATGTGCCCATTTAGTAAATTATACTAATATTAATGTTGCTCCATTATCATAAACTAAAAAAATGGAGGTGCCAGATATAGTAATGATGTGTTCCTCTAAGAAGCGAATCACATCATGTGTTGAATAATTCTTCATGGCTATAGCTTCAGTCCATCTAGTATAATAGTTTATAGCTATGAGTACAAGATTATGGAATGTTGAGGAATTTGGTTTAATGACTCTAATGATTTCTAAACCTCATTAGGAAAATATCCTTCCTTCATCTACTGACTGTAAGGGCATTTATGCATGTGCTTCCATCTTACCTAAAGATTGGCATTCATGGCATGTTCTTACATAAGAATAAACATCCTTGAAAATTATTGGCCAATAGTATCCCATTCTTAAGATCTTGTGAGTTTTAGTATTCCCAAAAGGATGACCACTACCTATTCGTTGGCATAAATTATCTAAAATATATTTAGTTTCCTTTGAAAATACACAACTTAGATAAATGCCTTCATAGTTTCTTCTACAGAGAACTCTTTTCTTGATCATGTAATGAAAAAATTTAAGCCTTATATGTCTCCTTTATTATCTACAAAGCTATAAGGAATAAGTACTTGTGAGCAAGTACTATATTATATCAGTGCACCATTCTTCTCTAGATACCTGGGCTTGACATACCTCCTTAATAGTAATATGTGGATCAGGTTCAGTCACGAGTTAAACAATGCCTTGACCTCAAATGATCTTTGTAGGTATAATTTATATGTAAAGTTCATGTATCTTTTCCATCCACTGACCTCAATTCTTTCCTAATTCATTATGTGATAAAGTGAACTTGATAGTAGGATCAAACACAATGGCAATTATTTTATTCCTCAATATATAATGTTAGAACTTCTTCAATACTTTGACAATAGAGAAAATTTATATATCAATCATGGAGTAACTAACTTTTACATATCTTAGATTTTTACTCATAAATTTAATTGGATGCTTAGTATCATCCTTCTTATATGTTATAATAATAATAATAATTGTATGTTCTGAGGTGAATGAGTACATGTAAAAATACTTCATGTAATCTTGAATAATCAACATTAGATCCTAGATATTACATATTTAATGTATTGGAAAGACTTTTGGGATTCAACTATCCACTCCATTTTAGCATACTACTTAAGCATCACATTCAAAGGCCTAAAAATCTCTATAAATCCTTATATGAACTTCCTAATGAAGATAATCTTCTCAAAGAATGATTTGAGTTCCTTTTTATTATTTAGTGGTGCAATCTTTTAAATTTATTAAATCATGTCTAGATCAATTGTGATTCCTTCCTTGGTGATGATATGCCCTAAGATATTTCCTTCAGTAACTTTGAATATGCTTTATTTTGTGTTGAGTGAGATACCAAACTTTTTACATTTCTCAAAAATTGATTAGAGATGGCTTGTGTAGTCATTCCTATTCTTTGAAAACATTATAAGATCATCCATATATATGATTATGAATTTACATGTTAATCCCTTTAATTCATGATCTGTGGCATGCTAAATAGTAATTTTTATGTTTATCAGGCCAAACAATATCCTCTTATACACATAATTTCCCTACTTCATGGTAAATGTAGTCTTCATCTTATTACATCAGTACTTGATTATAGCTTAAAAACCCATCCAAGAAGGACATAATTTTAGAACCGCTCATTGTATCACTTCATCCAAAGAAGAAAGGGGATAGTTATCTTTTTAGGAATCTTTATTCAAGTTCTTGAAATCCACACATAAGATGATCTCACCGTTATTATTTTTGACTAGGACTAGACTGACCACCTAGGTAGTATTTCTAATTGGGAAGACTATTCGTACACTTAGAAATTTTTCCACTTCTCTTTGAATGAGAACTCTAGAATAGGATTAGCTAGTCTCTACCTTTTTATGAATGGCTTATAGTCTAGTTTCATAGGAATTATATGAGTGATGACCTGAGGATCATAAACCTTTAATTCTTAATAAGTCTAAATAATGACATCTCTATATCAGGTGATTAAATATTTCATTCATTACCTTTCTTCTAGGGTACAATTGAGGCCAATATTAACATAGTGTGGGAAATGTTCATCTCCTATATTATCCTTTATGAAGTTTTATTCATTGACCTTGGGCTATCTAAGCTACTGATCTTGAGTATCTCTGTCAAATGGTCTTTCTAAGGAAACCAACCTAATTAGAACACAATTTTCTTTGAGCTAAAGGATGCTTTCTTTTTTTGAATCTTCTTGATAGAGGTGATTAACTTCTTTGTCATCAATGATTTGGGACTTAAGTTATATTAAATTTGTTAGAAACCAAATAATTTATTGATCATCATCAACGACTTGGAGATTTTCCCCATTATTATGCATAGAACGAAAAGGCACTAATTCAATAGAGAATCATTTTACCTTAGACCATTAGAGGGGCTCTATATTAGCAACAATAGTAACTAGTGAATCTATAGTTTGATTATGCTCTCTAGGAACCACCTTTATGTTAAAGGCTTCAAAACTCTTAATTAGGTCCAATGATCTATGTTTGTAACTTTTCAAATAAGATAATTTTCACTAATTTTCATTTATAACCTAATTGATCACCATCTTTGAATCACCAAATATTAACACCTAATTCACATTGTTATTTAGTGAAAATTATAATCTAACAATTAAATATTCATATTCAACCCTATTTTTGGTATAAGGGATCTATAACCTATATGTCACCAAGCATTTATTTCCTTATGGATCAATTAATTGGACACCTATGATTGATCCTTGTTTGGATATAGTACTATCAAAATGTAAATTTCATAGCTGATTAGAATCTTTAGTCCCTAGTTATTATTATTTATAAATACCAAGGTTGGGAAATTCATACTTCACATCTTCATTCTTAACGTTATACTCCATGATATGATATTTCATCCTTAGTTCCCTATCTATCTAGATTTAATTGGCAATGCCTCTCCATGGTAACTATATATGAGAAAAGTCTATATAAATATATCCATTAAGTCTTTTGTACTAATTCCTACTCAATAAAAATTAGTAACCTTTAGGTATGTCTACCATGAGGATGTCAATGGTCATCTAGACTCATGGTTTAGATGCTACTTGAATATGCACATTCTTCAATTCCCCAACCACTGACACTACTATCTTGTCCAATTGTGAAACTATCATATTTGAAGGGATTAGATTAAAACCAAGATTTTGACATATGTAATTAGGCATAATAGTTGTTGAAGCTCTAAAATCAACTAAACAATTATAAATGTTCTTACCAAATGCTTTAATAGTCATCAAGAAGGATGGGACTTCTTATTTTTTTCTTATAAATAATGTTAGTGTCAGTGGGTTTAGATTTATCTGTAAATGCTTTAGTTATTTCCATAGGGGTCTTCTAAATAATAGACTTCCATAGTAATTCTTTTTGTTAGGTGAGTTGAGCCAACTCATGAAGAGTAATATTTTCTTTAATTTTCTTCATATCTTTAATGATGTTGTATCCTCCTTTATTTGGTTCTTCCTTGTATTGAGGCTAATCACTCCCTCTTAGAGGAGATGGTTTGTTGTCAGCTTTAAGATTAGGTGGAATTATTTTTATATTTAAGATTAGGTGGAATTATTTTTTTGTTTGGAGGAGTAGAAGTCATAATGGGTTTCTTGTTCCTCAAATTGTACCCACCTTTCAGAAATTACTAGAAAGCGTGAACTTCATCTATGTTATCTTCTGGCATGTCTTCATTTGGGAACAGAAACTCGTGCGTCTCAAAGAACATAACTATTCTTAAAGGTCTAGGATCTTGATTAGATTCTGGTGGATTATGCATCTGGTCTTGTCTTACCACTTCCCTTTGAAATATTTCATATGCTTCATAAAATTTAATATAATTGAGATCACCATGCTAAGAATTATTATGAATTCTACACCAATTAGATAAATCCATTTCTACCATGTTGATCTCTATAAGTTTTCCAAGTTGCTCCATATTATTCTTAGGCCTATTTAATGGTTTGTTATACCTCAAAAATATAGGATTTGGTTACCATTTGAGGCATCAACATTACCCATCTTCATTTATATGCCTAGGAAGTCATTACTCAGCTTTCAAACCATATTTTGAATAGCCTCAAGCTCTATCTTTGTAGATTCATTTCCTTGTATAATAGTAACATAGGATGTGTATAGTTTTTTAATTATGTTGAAAACCATTACCTTGCACATGATTGTTTAATAAACTATAATTTGGCTACATTACTTATGTCAGAGGAGGTATCATCTATAACTAATTTTGATTGAATATTGGAATGTTCTAATTTGCATGTGAGATCAAATTCAATGCTGGGAAGCCATTATGGATGCTAGTTACACCAAGCACATAAGGATTGAGTTATCTATCAATGTTGATGGATTATTCATATGCCAATACTAATGTGTTGGTAATAACTACCCTTATAAGGAACACCATGGTAATTAGATCCAATGTGTTCTTGTACATCTCTAATGCTAATGCTTCTGTTGGCTTATAATCTAGACTTAATCAATTATATATATATTTTGAAATATTACATTGAAACTATAGTTAGGCTTACTGGGCTCTCTCTTCATGTTGGTGAATTTCTTGTATATTACATTAGGGTTGGTGACCTATCTAAATTATGTAAGAAATGTTGATTGACATGCATCCCAAGAAGTGATGGAATTTACCATTAGATTTAGATACCAATCATAAGAAACATCCATTAGTGTCAAAGGGAATAACCTACATTAAAAATATTCATTGATAATATTCATTAACCTTAGACCAACTTTAAAAGATGTAATATGTTGTTCTATTGTCGTTGGTCTTAAAGGAGAAAAAGATGACAAATACCTTTCATGATTCCTAGATAAATCATGCACATTTCCTGGGATAGAAATAGCAGATATAACTAACTAGGGTGGTTGGGCCATTAGATGATTAATTGGTAAAGGGTTTATTAATAGATAAGGGATCCTAGGTCTATTAGGGATAGTTGATACAAGTCTAGGTCTCCTATTATTTTATAAGGATGAGACTAGAAGTCTATCTTGGGAATTAGATCTGGTCACTCTCCTAGGTGACTCTAGTAGAACTTTATGTAGCAAATAATCTCTTATATTGGAGTTTCAAGCCCTTTTTAAAGAACTAATGTTTTTTTTGATGTAAACCATAAATTATTTAGCCTCTAACATTTTAGGATCTTAATGAAGACAAGCTTCACTCTAGGGCATGAGTTGCATGTATATGGTCTCAACAACCAAGTGATGGAGTAGTAGGAAAAGTATATAGGTTTTTAAAAAGGTTTTATGGATGGAAGGGTGATTCCTAAAGTAAATAATAATCTATATGAGCTAGATGGGTGGTTACTAATCTAAAGTGGGCAAGTTTCAAAATAAACTCAAAAAGGAGGGAAAGATAAGGTAGAAAAGAAAGACTATGGTTTTATAGAACCACTTCTCTAGCTATTTATTGAGTGGACATATAATTTCAAGACCTATTCCTATTGATATAATCTATTACTCACACATAGTTATACATAATTGAGAAGTATATGGGGGCACTAACATATGAAAATCAAATGCCTCAATCAATGGTTTCCCCTTTAAGGGTAGTTGATGCATACCCTTAATCAAGAGATTATGGCTCAGGAGAGTGAGGTATATAAGGTAGATAGTGCACATTCATATAAAACTATATCAAAAGAGGGAACTTTTACACACTCAAAATTATGAATCAATAAACTCAACTGTTAGTAATTAGTATATTTTACCAATCCTTCAACAACTATTACACATCTAAGATTAGTAAATTAACCAAGATAATCAAGAATCCATTCACACATTTTTAACACTAAGGATTTATTTATTCACAAAACCAAACAAATAAAACTAATTACACAAACATTTGAAAGAAAATACACAAACACATGATTAGATAACCACAATTGCTTTTTTCCTATGTATTAAAAATTCTCTCTCTGAGTCCCATCCAAACTAGTAATTACAATTATTTAATTAGAGTTGGGGAAGGGATCATCTCATCTTATAAGTTCATGCAAATTCTATTATATTTCATGGTTAGAACATAAGTTCCAACTATGGTCAAAACTATATAGATCTTATCTTTTAGTTATCAAATATTCTAAGTTAGCCTTTAAAAAAAACATGCAACATGTACATGTATTAAAAAAAGGCAACTTAACAATTATATCTCAAAATACAAATATAAATATATATATAACAAATGTATATACACCATTACAAAATATCCATGTATAAAATCCTATCCTTTTGAGGCTATGTTTTCTGCATAGTTGCATGGACTTTGGTTGGTATAGTGGTTGTGGTGGTTTACATTAAAACTATTGATGTCAAGGTGGTAGCAAAAGTAGAAACTTGAGATTTCTTTTTCTTCACTTCAATCTCTAGATACCACTTGTGTGTAGCATTATACTACTATCAAATGATATCTAAGTTGAGTAGAGGTAATCTATGTATTCTACCAATTGTCCCATGAAATTTGCATCTTATGACTTGGTCACTTAGAATTTTATCTTCAATATTTCCACTTTAGTTATATTCTTCCTAAAAAATATCAATTCAACCTCTATATCCTCCAATGATATCCCCTGTAAACTCTACTTAAATTTATCAATGGCCTCCTATATGAGTTGATCAAAATTAATCTTATTAATCAATTTCCCTATAGTGTCATTTTCCTTAGATAACTTTATATCATTCAACATTTTAATAACCTATGACTCATGTTCTTGATATTTGGGGAGCAAATCCCCAACTATCATTAGCCACTCCCTTTCTTCCTATATTCTTATGACTACCAGGTTGAGGGCATTAGATGCCTCCAATGGTGTCATGAGGTCTAAATGGATATAATCCTTGTTGAATGTGTACATAATTAAGCTCTTAAATTTATTGGTGTCACTTTTCAAAGAATTAAATAATTCATTAGTCTTATTAACATGTGGGAATAATTCAACCTGCATGAATTCTAGAGCTTTCAAAGAATTATAACATATAGAGGTTGCATCTTAAACCTCAGCTTTGACGCCTATTGGTATGTGGATAGTCTTGGATTCTTCCTTTAGTTTATTTAACTTTTCCTCTAGATCTTGTCTATCCATTTTTTTACCATCATGGATAACTATCATGGCATCCTTGTGAGATTAAGTGAAATCTTTAAATTTTTCAACATAGGGAGATTGCCCTAGATACCTATTATGCCACTTAGTAAGGAAGAAGATCTCTTTTCTCTCCTCAAGAATAAATTACCTACATTTATCATCTTCTATATTCCTTTTCTTCACCTTTGAATTCTTCTATATGGTTTGTCAAACAAGGTGGTGATAGAAGGGATCTCACCAGTTTTAAAATTGGGCATATGTGAGGTCTTAGTTCTCAAATCTATAGCCTAGGGAGGAATGTTCAACTGATTGACATCTATTTATTTGGAGGTTGTGACTAAAAACCCATCCTTATCCTCCTTAAATTCTTGTTATTTCTTGGATTCCTTGACAAGGGTTTCAAGAAAGGAGGGCCAAATTATTTTAGACCAATCCACTCCTCCAAACTAAGGGTGTGGGTAGACTATGACTATTTATGGAATGGTCCTCTTACCTTTACCTACACTTATCACTGTGGTTTCTTCATATGGAGATGTGAATGGCATGGGAAAGTTGATATAGGTGGATTGAACACAAAATTGTGAGGTCATGATGGTTGTCTCCACCTTCCTATATGCCTTCTTTTTGAGTGATATAATAATGGAAGTGCCAAAAAGAATGTTGGAGGTAGCCATGATGAAAGTGAATATAATGGAGGTGGTGGAAGAAATATTATAATAGATATATTTCTCAACCTTTGGGGTGAGTAAAGGGAACTATATAATATAATTTGAGGCAAATGGCTCAAGGGTGGAAGTAAGGACTTCCACCTTGGAGGTTCTCAAAATAGAAGAAATAAGAACAATACCAAACATGGGAATATAAATAGAAGATAAAGAAATAGTCTCAATAGACTGGGTACTTGGGGATTGAGTTACTTCCATATCTATTTGTTTACCTTTGTTGACTCCAAGGATTAAGGACTTATCTTTCTCCATCTCTATTTCCTCATTAGAATCATCTTCATCCTATTCTAGGTCAACATCCTCCCATTCTACCACCTATGTTTATTGGGGTCCTATAGGCAAGCCTTGATTGTTTTCAATTATGGGACTACCTTTAGGAGTCTTAGGCTTCCTTATATATAACATAGTGTCTTTGGATATATAGAGGAGCCTTGTTGTCCTAGAGCTAGTCCTTTTGATGTGACAACTTATACCTAAGGAATAGTTGTGAGTATTTATACTATGCTAATAATTATCTCTACCCATACTTTCGCTTTCTCATCAAAGTCTAAATTAATAAGGTTTCTTACTTTTTCTACCTTAGGGTCAGATTCAATTTCCCTAGGTTCCTTCTTCATATCCTTCAACTTTAGTGTGCGTCATTGAGATGAGGAGTCTACTTGGTCCTTTGATTTCTCTTTTGTTCCATTATTTCAAAAACTTGAATGTGTCCATCCTTGAAAGAGTGATTTTCTACTATACAATTCCCTTACAGAGATAGTAGGCTCTTTTTGGATCATCCTTAAATGATCTTCCTATAATTTAAAAATCATTTCCCTTTTCAAAACTTCCTCATAATGTTGTGCATTTAGAAATAAAAATTCATAAGTGTAAGGATAATGGTTGTAAGGGATATTGAAACCTTGTACATACTTATGAATGAGTTTATGGGGATCCCAATCCTTATGTGGAAGTGTAGGGAAGTGATAACT
Source organism: Torreya grandis (assembly GCA_037957365.1). NCBI lineage: Eukaryota > Viridiplantae > Streptophyta > Pinopsida > Cupressales > Taxaceae > Torreya > Torreya grandis. Next base: position 54,909 of record JARHVA010002170.1, on the reverse strand, counting down.
TTTCTTCTTACCACCAACTTCCCCAAAATGTTTTCTCATTATGTACACCATTTGGATAATAACTATATGGTGGCCAAAGAATGAGTCTTTCTTTATCCTTGATAGATCCTCTATGCTCCACCATAATGTAAAATTAATTTCTTGCTAACCACTTTATCAAGAACATAGTTTGGAAGACACAAGGGATGAACTCTAATTCCCTAGACCATGATGACAATAAAGTCTAGATACAAGAAGTAATCACCTCTTACATATTGTGATTTCACAATGATTGATCCTATCCTAGGCATTGGTGAACCATGGATGGCCTACCAAACTTGAGGATAAACATCTCTAGTAATCCTCACTATATTATTTATATAATAATATATGTGCATGAAGTGGAAATCATTTCAAATCCTATTTATAATATATTTGGTTTTTGGGATCCATAACTTTAAAGACGATCCCCATGATAACATCTAATAAATAAGACATCACATAAAAATGTCCTACAAGAGTGGGTTACTTATCCTTATGGATGACTTGATCCCTCAAATGGAAACTAACTATTTATCCCAATGTGAATGTAGTGTCACTTGTTAACATCATGTACACCAATGGCACCCAATCCAAATGGAAACATTGAATGTTGATCATACCATTAAGTTTATTTAACATTTCCATACCTATATGTTCTCCCATCATAAATTTGTTAATGGGAGTAGGCCCCTTCAGTTTCTTCCCTTTTAATGTGATAGTCTCATTGGGGAAAATATATGAAGACAAAACTCTCTCCATTATGTTCTCTTTGTTCCACTGCACCAATATGTGTTTGTCAAATTAAACATTGGGTGTGGATAAGGATAAGTATCTCTAAAAATTAGCTCTTGAGATTAAAGACACAAAATATATTATTACCAATATGGTGTAGAAAGTCATCTTACGTGACCTTGCCTATGAAGAATAGGTTGCAATAGAGTTTGATGCATGGCATCACCTTAGGTTTGGTGGTAGTAAAATGCAATCCTTACATTTTTAGGGCCAATAAATCCTTGATAAATAGCTACTTGAAAAGAGATATATTTCCATCCAATGAAAATATATCCACAAAGTTTATAATCTCTCATATTTATAAATAATATATGTACCTATTGCTAAAAAAGGTGACATCAAAGACTGTTTCCATAAACTCTATCAAATATTTAATTGAGTAGGGTGATAGTGAAACTTCTCCCTTGAAATGTCTAGATGAATATTATATTATTCCTTAAGTGTAGTTAGATTTCTCATAGTCTCCTTTTATGTGTTTTGTGTGCTATATGATCAATTCACACTCCCAATAGTTATTGGTTCTTTACACAATATTGTCACAGGTAGTATCTAGGGCTTTTGGTTTCATAAGATAGTAGTAGACTTTAGGTGCAAGTTTATTTTTAAGTAATGAAGGATTTAATGGTTTCACATTTCATATATAGATTTATCACTGATTACCAGTTCATATGATACAAATGTCCAACATTCACCTATTTTGTGTTTTTTGCATAGTTAAAATTTCATTAGTTCAAGTTGGTGGGGTGGGATTTATCAAAATATTATAAAGTATTTTGGAATTATTTGACTAATTATAGAAAATGCTTTTAGAATTGGGGAATTAGGTATTTAGGTTTCATGTTTGGACCAATATTTAGAAAAAACTCACAATAAAAACCCCAAAGACCTAATTCTTGTCAGACAAAATGTTTGAACATAAAGTCTGAATCTCTTTAGGATCTATCAATAAAAATGTCCATGGTAAAAATCTTGAATACAAAAATTCCATCAAACAAAATTTATAAAACATAATGTTCAAAGCATTTAAAAGTTTTGATATAGACCAGTCGTTTTTAGGATAATTGGTTTAGACAAAATGTTCGATGAAAAAACCCTAAAAACCTAATCTATTTGGAATAAAAATACCCAAAAGTTATGATGAATAAAATCCTGAATGAACAAATTTTCAAAAAAACAAAGGCTGATAAACAAATACCAAAGAAGTTACTAGATAAGATACCTAAAATGAAAACACAAAAAACCAAACCTATCAGATACAATATCTAAATGAAAAGCCTAAACAAAAAAAATGATGGATAAGTCTCCAAATGATTTTATCCAAATAAAAAAATTCCCAAAAACTTTCATAGTTAAAAGACTCCCAAAAATGCATTAATAGAGTTAGATCATAAAATATTTAAAATACCATGCTATAATATGCTAAATTCTTCTAAGTATAAATACTAAGAACATAGACTCAATGACAAGGAAAAAATATTAATAAATTGGGTCCCCATCTCTTCATGAATAAATGGGGTGTGTTAGGTACAAAAAGTGTGTTATTTTCTCTATAGAGTTTCCTACCAAAAATCAACATTTGAAAATTTGAATTTTATATCAGGCTTTGGAGTGAGATTGTGGGTTTTATGAGAAGTGTAAATGTTCATGAATATTTTTAATAGGTTATATAATGTTGTAATAGGTTTTAAAAGGTGTATTAATGTACAATTCATTAATAAAATAATTCAGTCCAAGAATCTAGCATTTGTAACTATCACCCTATGTGGGTTGGCCAAGAAAAGAGAGTTAATCTTGCATATTTGAGTGATATAAAGGATGGAAATGAATGTAAGGATTAAGTGTGTGTTTTAGGATGGTATTATTATATGATAAATTTTAATAAAAAAGTATTATATCTTGAAGAAAACAAAAAATATCAATAAAGAAGGAAAACATTATCTGCCTTGTAATTATGTGTTTAAATATTGTAAGAACAATGTGATCAAGAATAAAAGATTGTTTTGAGAGCATTTGTAAATTTAATTTAGGTTCCTAGTATTAAATTATTTATAATTTATGGTTTTTATTTTATTATAGTGTAATACTATTACTTATCTATAGGTTCAAGGTTTGCAAGCTTTGAAGGCCAGCCCTATTTTTACAAAAGAAAGAGAGCAGAGTGTTGGTTTTGAGATTAATTAAAGAGTTTTAAGGGGTTAATAATTTAAAATAATATATATTTAATGTTAATTATCATTTTTTTCTCAAAATAATACATTTTATATTTAAATATTTCACTTAGACTTCTATACCAACCAACACAATCCCATTTGATAGCAATTCTACCAATACACAGTCAAAGAGTGAAAACTAAGTTGAAGTTTCGATGATTGTTTGGGATTGATTACAATTTTTTACAACATAAGCATATTTTATAGTGTATTAATTATCAAATTAATTAATTTTTAGGCTCTAAATCTATGTATAAGAGTAGGAATCTAGGTAAACCTTTACACAATCATGTTTATGAACCTAGAATTCTATAAAACTACTTGTTAGAACTTATTTATGATTGATTAATGAGAAATAACTATTTGATAATTTTATGAGATCATGGGTATAAATCATACTGGTATATTAATTATTTTAAAATGTTTTAAAATGTTTTTTTCTTATTTTATATGCCCACAGTCTTGTACATACCTGTGTTCACCAAGATAGGGTTTCTAATCTTGCAACTCAAATATATTTTTATTCCATCATTAGGATCTCAGGAAATAATGTGATACTATTATATTTTTCATTTTATAATGTATTTTTTATTTTTGAGGTTGATTCCAAACCATACAATATGGTTTCTTGAATTGTGTTTGACTAGGCCTAAAATAGACCTAATTATTAGGTATGGAGTTGAGTTTGTAGGTCTAACTTGGGAATTTTGTCATGAGAATTTATGTTAATATTAATGGGTATAAAGGTTATTTTAAAATTTATTTATTTTTAATATAAAATTTGTATATGGTTCATACCTATTAGATTTGTCAAAAATGGGATACAAAAAACTAGACAAGAAAGAAGAAAGAGAGGTTTGCTTGAAAATTCTACCTTGGATATTGTGCATGATGATTAGATGTATAAGGGAGATATAAAAGATAATTTAAATGGTATTATAATTCATATTACATATCTAATATCATTATAAATATGAATTATTCTTTAGGCTATGAATATATATGTTGATTGAGAAAGTTAGAAGAAAGGAGAGTGAAGTAGTAGAAATGGTTTATGAGATGATTGTATAAAGGAGAGATAATTTATAGGATGATAAAGGGTAATAGTTATTAAATATATAAAAATAATCATATGAAATCAATGAGTCTTATGTTTACAATTAAGGGAAAGAGTGATTAAGAGGGTGTCAAGACAAGTAAGTACCTACTTGAAGCAAGTAAAGTTAGAGGACAAATAAGGGATTGAAAACAAGATTTAGGGTTAGGTGTATGTAAAATGAGGTTATAGGAATCATCTATCCATCAAATAACTACTATGGTTAATGTGGTGTTTTAATAATCTAATCATTTTTTCTTATCCTATGCACCTAGGATAAAATTTACATGCTTACATGAGTCTCCAATTTCATTACTTTCAAAGTTTGTGAAGTGTCACTTCATATCTTTGACTAATTATATATATATATATATATATATATATATAATTTGATATATACCTAAATAATATGATTCAAATTATTATTTTGACTTTCACCAAGGCCCTAGGTGTTTTAAAAATTGATGTTTACCTTGAAGCATAATATCTAAGACCTTATCAATAACTAAAATATTAAATTGGGTGATCCTAAAAATAAATCAAGTTCACAACCTTGAGATTAACATAAACATAAAATATTTAAAAATACTTTACTATACCATTCTAAGAAGGATCCATAAGTTAAAATGGCATATAATGTCCATCCTGCTCATTCACATTATGGGCACCCATTAGATGGAATTATTGGTACATATATGTAACATACACCTCCCATCATTCAAAGACCTTATATTAATTTTGATGAGAATGATATTGTGGATGATTAAACATATATTCATTCAACCATACCTTGATCACCAGCCTATACATAGTGTTATGATATATAATGGTGTAAGTGAGATTGTTACACCACAACATTAATTACAAACTTGGGTTATACACATGATGATTTAGATATTTTGAATAAATAATTTAGATAATTAGATGGGACCTCACAACAAGTTATTGGTGTGATTTTGTTACCTTTATAGGTGGGTCCAACACATGTGGTTATTGTCCTTTTGATTATACCTTACATTGTTGTATTTGATATATTATTGGGATGGTCTTAGATGTAGAAAATTTGTGTAGTACCTTATATAGTGCATGGGTGTGTTAAATATAGTCATGTTAATTAGGTAATTAAAATTTCTAGAATTACATATGAGAATCCAATAGAACAATAAAAATTTATACCATATAGTTAATTATTAAACCTACTAAAATTAATCCTCCATAAAATAGTAACTAATATGTAATCCACTTTCTTAGGTGTCCAGTAATTCAGAAACCATTCCATTATAGAAACATAGTTAATTTGAATAAATAGTTATCTACTACACATCTTATTCAAATATCCAAATCACCTTAGCATGTTCATAATACTAATAAATCAAAGAAACCATAGAGAATGCAGTGATGGGTTCTATAAACCCTTACTCCCTCTATTGTCTCTTTATGACCATAGAGTCATATTATACATACACATAGCATTACGGATCCTAAGTTATAAATATTAAACCTATACATGATCCTTGGAATTAACACCAATTTATTACTTTATGATCCCAATGGGGAGATACCTATGAGTATTCTTTGGTTGATATCATAGGATAGTCTTTTTTTTCAAATATTTTGAAAATAGAAAAAACTTAAAACATTTAAAACCCAAAAAATATTTAGCCTTTTCATGTCCTATTATCTCCTTGGAATTTCATTGTTGTTCCATGTTGGTAGATACAATATCATTCCTTTGTATATAAACATGTTTCATTCATATTTTGAGTGTGATATAGCCATACCCATGTACATTATATATCAAATTTTATATGTTGGGACTTTCTCCTACTCATATCATATGATCTTATTTGATCAAGATACACACAAGTTATATTATTATATGAGTATTTTTCATTATCATGTTAGAGATTATATACTCACACGTCTTTATCCATGCTTGTATATTTAATAGTGTACTTGATATATTATGTACTTAATGTTTTTTGATAACACATATATATAGGGACTAGTATGGTATGTTCATGTTGGTTTCTTATGTTCCATTCTTTACTTTGCTGCACTTTCTTAAGTTTCTTACCTTGCTTGATATTATCTTGCTTGACTAATAAATTGAATATGCTTTTTTTTCCAGCCCTAGTGCCTTTGTTTACCTATTTTTACATTTAAATGTCATTAATTATTGTGTGGATATATTAATATGTCATTTCTTTCCTTGTGAATATTTAACTAAGTCATGTCTATTTGAATGTGTAACATTTAAACATACCCCTTATTTTAGTTAACATTTTACCATTGTGTTTTGATTTTATTTTTAGTGATCATATATGTGTGCTTCATTATTTTTTGATATTGTATTATTACTATCTAATCATTTACATGATTAATATCATGCATCTTAGACCTTGATGTGATCACATTTTGTGTGCTTCAATGATATGTTTACCTATATGTGTTTATTATATATGATACATTATACATTCACATATTATACACTTATCTTATCCTTTTGAGGTAAGATCACTACTAGTTTTTACTTGGCCTCCCCTCAAAAGGTGAGGTAGGGGAGAAGGAGTATCAGTGGGGGCATGTCATAAAGGTATGACCTCCACATTACTGATAGTTTTAGATTAAATTTGGGTTATGGAAACATGTTTTCCACACTCATAACAACTATTAGTTTCATATTTTAGTGTGGGAATGTCATAGGAACATCTCTTCCACACTTGAAAATTTTCAATTCTTCTAAATTGTATAGTCATATGATTCAAATACATATTTTTGGATACATTATATACATTGGTACATTTTTATACCCAAATTTCAGTTTGAGACATGTATAAAGTTCATATTACATGTAAAATATCACCTTAAATTGTAAAATCATATTCAATTTCAGATTTCAAATACTTCTATGAACTTTAGAATACACTAGGATGGACTTTTAAAGACTATTATTTATTAAGTATATTTTAATATGTTTTTAAAATTTTGGAAAGGTTGAGGTAATTAAATAAATTAATATTACCAATTTAATAGGTCATACTTTGTTGAATCATATAAATTCATTATTTATATAGTGTGATTTGATTTTATCACTCACACTCACTAGGTATTAAGTATGATTGGGTTGCACAGTTAAGTTAACCTTGATTTATATGTGTGAAATTACCTTTTCTCTAAGGTTAGGGATAATTTATACTCTAATATTTATATATATGCATTTACAGGTTTCAAATTTCTATGAAGTCTCAGTTTCAATGATTCAGAATGAAACATTTTTTCAAATCAAATTGCTAAAAGGCAAGATGGTTGCAATGATATATATGTATACTCTAATTTTTGATCTCTTTAATTTAAAAAATTTAAAATTATTTTGATTTTAGATTATATTCATTTATTATAAAATTTTTCATTCTCTTTTTTGTAACTCAATCACTAGTAATGCATTTAAGTTGAAGTCACACTGAGACAAGTTATGTTATACACACCCAAGTACAGATTTATTTTCCTTTAAACTATAAATTTCATTTCTAGATTAAAGGGGGGAATGTATATTGTCAATCTAAATTATATAATGCATTAGTATTGTATACTTGGAATTTACTTCTCATGGTTGTATCCTTCAACTCCTATACCTTCCTTCTACATAAGAATAATTATGAAAATCAAGAAAACTAAAACAAATAAATAATAAAGTGTGTGAAGATTTCAAAAATAATCATCTTATGGGAATGGAAATTAAATTTTATTGATAATTTTTTGTATATTCATTATTTCAAATAAATCATCAAAAAAATATCACTATATAATTGATATATTTATAATTTATCACAAAATATGATGTTTTTATCTTATTTGGGTAAAGTACAAGAAGTTGTGTGCATGTGCATGCATATTTTAAATCATTATTGATATTATTACCTTATAATATTCAAATAATTAATTATAAATAAATTTGGATATACTTGCATTATTAAATCATGTTACTTCACTGTTAGAAAAGATATTGTTTGGTCTATCTACTAATGGTTTTCTAATCTCAAATATGCTTGCATGAAAGAGGAATGATATGAAAGCATTTTATTAATTGAATATCTATTAATTATTTTGTGTTTATATTTTTTTATGAGTCTTCAATCTCCTTATAAATAAATCTCCATTGAATAGCTATGGTTGAAGTTACAAATAACTTTAGTTAGTTATAATTATAAAGTCAATTCACTTTAAAAATTTAATTACTTTATAATTATTTGATTTATAAGTTATAATTTTAATAACATAGATTTATGTTTAGACCTTTAGAATAAATTTCATAAGATTAAATTAAATAATATATACCAAATTAATATTCTATAATGGGTGGGGACTCTTTGACTTGTCAACATCACTAGACAACTATTTACATGCTCATATGAATAAATAATGAACAAATTATTTTTAAAATTATATAAAAATTAGGTAACATCATAAATTCATAACAAAATAATATATTCAAATTAAACATCATGTGATCAAATATATAGAGATTCATCTATTTAAGAAGTACCAATGTATAAATAAACTAAAATTATAACCCAAAATGAACATGATCATCAAGATATTGAACAAAATGAGCATCTACCATGCTAATCAAAACTAAAAATGTTCTAAAAATTTGCAATTGTCTAGAGTACCAAATCCACGAAAAATATTTTAGAAGTAAAATTGTGAAAAACATAGTAATTTCTCAACAAACATTATAAACAGTAATCCAATAGAAATAAAACATTATCAACTAAAATAACTCATGAATCTAAATCACTCCCAGAAACTAAATCAATAAGATGAGCCCCATTATATATTTTATATTAACTATAATTAAATGGTCCAATATATAACTAAATGATATTTCCTTTACCATCACAATCAATCTAAAATTTCACCTTCTTCATCACACAGGTCACTAGATGTTGGGACATAGGGTTTATGACATGTTTCTTACTACAGGATGAAGATTCATGAGATAAAAGAGTAGTAGGTCTAGGTACACTTTCTAAATGTGGGGTTGGATTACCTAGGTTAGGATTGAGTTCAATAAATAACTCATTATAGTTATAAATATGAGGGATATCAATAAATGTATTTTAGGCTGTGTAAAGAAGAGCCACTTGACATACCTCATCCACATGGATGAGATATCCAAATAGCTCATCTTTAACCTCTATGTAAAAATTTTCCATGCAATTTCAAACTAAAATTAGTATATCATCAAGGATATCCCATAAATTTAGATTATTAGCATCAAAATGGATTGAAACATGAGTATCGTGATTAAATTCAATAAATAAATCATTGGCATCCCTATGACCCTTAATGACCTTTCATGGTGACTAAATTGTGAATGATCTCTAATAGACTAATGTAAACTATCTCTTCCCTAAACATTTAAATCATAATCCTTAGAATTTATTGTCCAAATTGACATTTATAAATTTTAAATATATTCAAATAAGAATGCTTGTTAAGCTCATGTAATCATATAATACAATTTTAAATAAATATATTCATGTTTTGCAATAAAAAGAAATTGTATTAGTCATTTTATTTCCTTATAATAAAATTACTTAAGGATCTATCATAATGTGACAAATATACATAGTTTAAATATTTTGAGTGTATTAATTATAACAAAAAGCTAATTATAATAAAATATTTAATGTTATCATCAATGACTATTCAACCAACTAATAATAAATTCAAGAAAATTCAATAACCAATAGGTCTAACTTCCAACTGAATAACCAAAATCACCAATATAGCTATCAATGTTCATAATACTATCAAACAACTTAACTAATTTCTAAGATAAATATAAATTATTTTTATTTATTTCCAACTTGGATCAATATCAAATGAAATCAAAATAATGAATTCCATGACTGAGTCTATTATAATCCTATCAAAAATTATTTAGGGAGATAAACTAGAATATCATGACAAAACCCTAAAAACCTTTCAATGATTTAACATTTCATGCTAAAACATCAATTTTATCCTTTAAATTTTATGCCAAAAGCTTGCCTCAGATTTAAAATTTTCTATACATTATACAATTTTATAGAAAACATAATTTTTTCACAAACATAGTCTAAAAAAAATCAATTTTCATATCAATGTCATATAGAATTTGAAAATGTAACCAACAAGAGTGAAAACCAAATATACTCTCTTATGAAACCAACCACAACTTCAAGAATCATCCTTACAGACAAACATCATTTTATTATGGCATTCTCTTATACTTATATAATATATTATGAGTCATCCCATCTATTATGTTATTACACATCTACATGAACCTCTTTATCTATTTCAAAACCTAATAAATATCCTACACATACATATCCAAACTATCACATAAATTTACCTATACACATGTTGATTCCATAGCATATTCAGTCAATATAGCTAGTTGATACTAACCTACTCTAATTGGTATAGACCCACTTGTATAAATGGTTAATTTTTAAAACTAATCCCATCTTTAGGGTCAACTCATTTTCATAGTGTGTTAGTGGCATGATAAACAACCTAATTGAACTCATATATGAATAAATCAAGGTCTCATTCAAAAGAGACTTGGCACTTAGTTGGTGTCATAATGTCAAAATGTTAACCCATTTTCTAAACCTTTTAAGGCCATGATGCATTTTTTATGACATTAATACAAATAATTGTAACATCAATTATGACATATTTATGTTGAATTTATGTATGATATTATTTATATCCTTCTATAATAGTTTCGGATAGGTTTACTAACTAATAGGTTAAGTGTCATATGAGATTACAAAAATAACCTTATGGTTAGATACCCTGCCTTAGAATAATAATGCATTATTAATGATTCTCTTTACATCTACCACATGTTGACCCTAAAAAATTATAATCATGCATGATAATAATACTTTGATCAAGTTGAAAAATACACACACACATTGATTTCACATGCATGTCTTCTTATAATGAAATTAGGGTAAAACCCCATTAGAAAAGACCATTATTGTTAAAGAATTATTTGAAAGTTTGAGGTTTATGTAATTTTTCTAGTTTAATAATGCTTACTCAAATGTAGAGACAAATAGTTTCTTCTAAAAACTATATAAAAAGTATCAATCCTAAAATAATTTCATACTAGTTTCTTATTATCACCTTATTTAAATAAGTACATTGAAATCATAATAGAATCTTCATTTGGTATTTTTACTACGAGGAAACAACTTAACCTGAAACATAAATAATTCCCAAAACACTTCAATAAATTTATTATATAGTGACAACCAAATGTCATCTACAATCCCCTTGGAATGGGAAGTGCATGCAAACACAACCATTATCCAAGTATGACATGGAATACTAAATATGTGTTATTAACTAGAACATTAATAACATAAATTTCCAAACCAGATTTAGGATTGATCCATTCTATATGAGTCATTAATATAAGGATTCTAATTCCTATAACTTTAGTAGTGTTCAAACCATCAAAATATTAACACAAGATTAAGATTGGTAGTGAATAGTGGAGGAAGAAGTATTAATTAATAGCTAAAGTGGATTAAACCTTTTCTTGGTAATCTAACAATCCACATTCATTACTAAGGTAATGACATTTTATAATCACATTCACATTGGTTACTTAGTTAATTTGATGGTAGATAATGTGTTTCTTGACATAATTCATTTTTTAACATGTTATTTACCATCTTTTTGGACTAAATCTAATATAATTTTTTTAATAATTATTAGATGCATTTAATATTAACAAAAATCCCACATTAGAAAACTAATGAGAACATGAATTAAATAAAAATATGATTATTGGTGAATAGTAAAATAGGGGAAGACTTAAGATAAATGAATCAAGTTACACCTAAAGTGAGTTCACCAATTTTATTGTTAACTTAGGAATATCCACTATGACCAAGCAATCATTTTCACTCAAAATTTGTGTAAGAACAACTCATGCCCTAATTATAAAGTTACTTATAATGATCCTTATAATAAATAACCACATTCAAAATGTAATTTTTTATTTATAAACTTTAGTTTCCAATACAAATAAAATAAAAAATAATATGCAACTTCAAAACCCAAGTTACTAAAGATTTTTAATCAAATAACTAATTAGGGTTAATTAAATAGAATAATTTTCTTATAACTTAATTTAATCTAAAAAAACATAACTTAATTTAATCCAAAATATTTAATTCCTTAAAAAAATTATAATATAATTCACCAATAGGACCTCAAAATAGTCACCATTTGTATAAGTGAGTAGTTACTTATTAAAAAATTCATGTATACATATATGTAATAATACACATGATGAGATATAGAAGTATAAATGAATAGACAAATCATATAAGACAAATGACATAGATATTTTAAAGTGGGAAAACCTCCAAGAGGTAAAAAATACACCAATGATGATTACTCAAATAATTGAGAAACCAAGACCCAAAACAACATATTCTTCTTCTTCCCATTTCTTTTATTAAATATCCTTCACAAGTTTTGTACATTGAATATGATAAAATAATTCATATTCGAATAATTTTATAATAGGGGTAAAACCTTATTTATAATGAAATACAAAGAGAGGTGACCATTGTAAAAATAATGGATCCATCCATCCCTATAAAACAACTTAATTAAAATTTAATAACAATTAAATCATTATAACTCTATTATTTATTATCATGAAGTTTCCACCTAATGGTAAGAAATAATATATTACTATTTATTTAATTAATACCAAAGCTAAGTGTTAATTAATCCCAATTAGATTAAATGTTCTAACACTCCCCCTTAATGCTAAGTGGGTATAAATGTCATAATCACCTCAAAAAGTAAATTATACTATGTACACAATTAGAGGATTTAGAAATATTCATCATGCCAAACATCACCTTTTGAAACAAAATAAAATATAATCCATAAACTACTCAAAAGTAAGTTTAGGCTAACATGATCATGCAACTACATCTTTAAATTTATTTTGAATAATCATCTAAGCATATTTGGAGCCTTTTATAATAAAATGACCTCCATTACAAAGTATGATTTTATATATTAGGTACAAAATTAAAACTTTCACACAAAGTTTATAATGCATTAAAGTTGAGAAGTTTAGAGGAGGAGGAGGAGGAGGAGGAGGAGGAGGAGGAGGAGGAGGAGGAGGAGGAGGAGGAGGAGCAGAAGAAGAAGAAGAAGAAGAAGAAGAAGAAGAAGAAGAATAAGAAGAAGAAGAAGAAGAAGAAGAAGAAGAAGAAGAAGAAGAAGAAGAAGAAGAAGCACATGGTTGTTAGGAAGTTTCATTTTCATGCACATTACCCCTCAATAAACACTCTAAGAGGCCCAACATTTCATGAAATTGATATAACTTGGTAGCACCAAGTGGTTTTATGAAGATATCTGCCACTTGTTTATCCTAGGATAAAACTACATATTAATATCACCATTGAGGACTTTCTCTCAGAAAAAAGTACACAAGAATTTCAATATGGTTAAATTTTTTATGGTGTATACCTACACAAAAATTAAACACATATCCAAAATAGACTCATGATAGCATAATATGGTTAACATCACAATAACCACATACATAAAAATATGACATATGTTTTTCTATGGTAAAACAATTTTTAAAAAATCATGTCATATTTGAGGCAAACAAGTTCACTATTTTGATTACAAAGTTAGTGAAAAAACATAAATTATTATATGCATTTCATTATTATATGTCTTCAATATTAATAAGATGAACATCGCTAACTATCATGTGATGAACATATAATAATATACTAATAATATGATATTAATTTTATCCAAACATTAGATATCTTATTAGAAAAAAATGATTTTATCATATGAGTTTTATAAGAAAAACTTTTCAAGTTTAATATGTTTCAAAAAAATATTGAGGTATAACCTCTCATACATCAAATATGGATCATTTTAGTATGTAATTCCATCATCCAACCAAATATATGTTAGACTAAAACAAATAAGCTTAGAGATGTATGAATAGAATGCTTAGTAAAGTAAATGATGAAGAACTAATAATACAAACTCTATTTATACTTTGCATTTCATAACATATCTTATTATAAAATGAATCATATAAATATGTTATCATAAATAATAAAATGATAAAACAATAAAATGAGAGTATCTAATCAATTGAAACACAAAAAATACAAATGCACTAAGCATGATATTTTTACCAAATACAATAACTAAACATGATCATTTTTTCAAATTAAGAATGATGTCATGCTTATAATGTATTCCCTATACTAACTCATATGAATTGAAAATTCTAAATTTTTTATTTGGTTTCTCATCTAATACAAATATATCTATTACAATATAATTGTAATAAACATTTTTCAAGAGTCAAGCTAAATCATTTTACTAACAAATTCAATGTAGATGAGACACTATTAATATAGTTAGTATCTCTAAAGTAAAAATTATTTTATCAAAGTAAACTAAATGTTATGAGAATAAATGTATATTTTATTTATAAAAATATAAATATTAATCAAATATTCTTATTCAGAATATGCATAGTGGTATTCATGGCTTCATCTCATAAAAACTAGGAGGAATATTTACAAAATGCAACATTATTCTAATCATTTCAACAATGGTGCATTTTTTTATTTTCAACAATACCATTTTGTTGATGGGAATATGGAGTTGTTAATTCCTTTTAAATATTTCAACTAATGTAAAAAGAATCAAACTCTTTACTAACATATTCACTACCATTATCAATTTTTAATCTATTAATAGAAAAAATAAGATGCTTTTACAATACAAGATTTAAATTCCTTGAATTTAGATACACATCAAAAAAAATTATTTTAATGAAAAAAACCAGATCATTCTAGTGTAATCATTAATAAAATTAATAGAATACAAATAACCATTAAGAAAAAAAAATTTATTAGGTCCTAAAACATCACTATTAATTAATTTTAAAGGATGCGAGGAATTCACATCATGATTCTTGTGAAAGGGGTTAGTATGTTTCTTACCACATATTTAACCCTCACAAGTTTCACGATGAGAGGGGAGAGAATGAAGTCCAACAAAAAGATTATTTGAATACATATCATGTAAACTTTTCAAATTAACATTTCCTAATCTTTCATGCAATAATTGAGATTCATCCTTACTATGTGATGAAAAAAAACATGTGGAAGAAGAAAAGATATACAAACCATTATTTTGAACACCTTCATCAATCAATGAACTAGATTGATTTTTAATAGACTAGCTATCTTTAAGTAATTTTACAATAAAATTATCATTTATAAGTTGAGAAAAAGATAGAAAATTCTTTTAAGATTAGGTACATAGAAAATATCATTTATAGTAACATTTCAAAACAGTGTTTTTCCTTATTTAGTTGCTTCTAAAAAAGAATGATATCATAAGTAAATTCTTTAAGATATATCTTTATAATCACACAAAATGTTAGATAGGTATGTCATATGGTGTGATGCACCTCTATCTAAAATCCACTTCTTTTCATTTGAAGCAAATAAAGCAACATATAAAGAAATAACATTTGAATTTTGTTTGTTATTCTAATTAGGATTTGGATTCTTCTACTTATTTTGATTAGATTTATTCCATTCATTATTTTTAGAAGATTCATTGTTAATTTTATCCTTATTTTTACAAGTTTCTCTTATATGACCAAATTTACCATATAGATTGCAATTTCTATTAAACTTAGGTGTATGACTCTTATTCTAAGATTTTTTATTTCCTTATTTACATTTAGTAGAATTAGGGTTATATTTATGGTTTTTAGTGTTATAAAAAATATTATTTAACATGAGAAGTGTCTAAGTGGCATTCTCTTTAGAATCAAAATTGGTCATAACTTTCTCTTATTTAATTAGGAGAGCAGACAAAGTGGTACGATCAGGGATATCTTGCTCAATTTGATATTTAGAATTCAAATTGAAATTAAATTCCTAAATTTATAATTAATATTTAACTCAATGATAAAACAAATCAATTGATCATGATTCAAATTACAATTACATATATCAAACTATATTTTATTGTTTTTAATTTTAGTAAGAAGATTCACAACTTTTTCATCACCTTTCATAGGTGTAATTAGCAATTCAAAGATTAATTTAATAATATTTAATACATGAGTACCCTCATGGATGGATTCAAGGAGTTTCCAAGCATTAATAGGAGACTCCTAAGAATTTATGTGGAGAAGGAATTCATCCTTAACATTCTACAAGATAATAGACATAGCTTCTTATGATTTTTGTTAAAATGCATTAGTAAGCTCAGGGGTCACATGTCATCTAGAAAGGGTTTCTTAGTTTCATTGACAACATTCCATAAATTTTGGGATAAAAATTCAAATTTAACATGAATTTTCCATATATTATAGTTATTTCCATTAAGCATTTGAGATTTATCTAAGAAAAAATGAGGTGAAGCCATAGCTTCCCTTTAAATGGGACAATAAAAAAATGATTAAAAAGATAATTTTAGTGTGAATTTTAACTTAATTTAATATAAAAACAAATTTTAAAGTGTAAACACACAATAATTGTTTAATTTAATGCTAGATAATGCAAACAATTATGAAATACTACAATAAAATAGGATGTTATAAGTGTCACAAAAATATATTAATGTAAGAATAATTTTAAGAAAAATAACCTTTTTAATGATTTTTTATATTATGATTGTAAAATAAACTAAATTACAAGTATAATCATTCTTAATTACATAATTTATATAATAAATAATTTAAAAAACTAATTTTGAATTGCATAAAACTAGGTGTCAAAAGAGTTGCACTTAGAATGACCACCTAAACACTATTATTAAAAAGTTATAAAATTAATAGTATAAAGTTTAAAAACACAAAATGGACCATGTAAATTTGTCCATAAGGTTCCAAGACCTAGATATTGATTGGTTACATGACTATGTTTGTCAAAATATTCACTAGGTCAAAAGTCAAAACAACTTTGACAAGTCAACTAGGGTTTTTAACATGTGAAAAGTTGGCACTCAAACAAAAAAATTAAATTAAATTTAAAAAATATTTTGACCAAGTCAAAAAATATTGATTTAATGTTTTTGAACTTGGGACCTCCTTAGTTGTAAGATTTAACAAAAAAATAAACCACTGACTCTTTTATGAAGCTTTTAAAAATAATACATGCACTAATCTATATTTAGACCTTTTTCATATATATAACTTTCTTTTTCCAAGGTGGGACCCAGGGTTTGGAAAAAAGAATTTAATAAATAGTATATTTTAAAATACTTTTTAAAAAATATATGAATTAAAAAAACATATATGTAGCTTTAAAATGGTGGACCTGTAGGTGAATAAATTATCACATAAAATTGAATAGGGCTTTAGAGACCTCCAAAATTTGTCAATCCTCTTGATTTTTTTTATTGAAGATGGAGAAAACCTAAAAATTGACTTTTGGTTGAGAAGTGAATTTTTTCAAGCTCAAAGGTTTCAAAATGGTGTCCCACACAAATAAAAATCACTTTTTTTATAAAGGGTTCTTAGAGTATGAATAAAATCTTAACCTCCTTAAATATGCATAATATTGCTATTTAGCAACAATCAGGCCTAAAAAATACTAAATAATACAATTTCTAAAAATATTCAGTAGAAATGGACCATAAACTTGGGTAATGGAATCCCAAGATTTAAGTAAAACTATTTGAATAAATTAATATATAAAATATTGATGTTTAATTCAATATAATTTGCTTGCCAAGCTTCTACACTCCATAGGCTCTGATTCCATGAAAGAGTTCATGTATCCATATATGTAGCAATGCACAAGATGATATATAAAAGCGTAAAGGAATAATAAAATCATATGAGACAAATGACATAGATATTTTAAAGTTGGAAATCCTCTAGGAGGTAAAAAAACCCATCAATGATGATTATTCAAATTATTGAAAAGCCAATACCCAATACAACATATTCTTCCTCTTTTCACTTCTATCAAATATCTTTCACAAATTTTATAGGTTGAATATGATAAAGTAATTCATATTCTAAAAATTTGATAATAGGGTTAAAACCCTATTTATAGTTAAATACCAAAGGAGGTGACCATTGTAAAAATGTTGGGTCCATCCATCCTAATAAACCAATTTAATTAAAATTTGGTACTAATTAAATAATTATAACTTAATTATTTATTTAAACCTGTTAGGGAAGGAGGACTTGGAATAAGGAAAATTAGAAGTATGAACACAGCTCTCTTAGCAAAGCAGGGATGGAGGGTTTATCAGGAAAACAAAGAATGGAGCAAAATATGGAAGCATAAGTACTTATTCAAGGCTAAGTCCCTCTCTGATTTCTTCTCTTACCCTGACGTCTCCCATCCATCTGCCATATGGGGGGCAGTTCAGGGTACTAAACAAGTTTTAGAAGAAGGAAGCTCTTGGAAAGTTGGCAATGGAAAAAAGGTGAAATTTTGGGAGGATGTTTGGTTAAAAGGAAAACCTTTGATAGATGAAATCCAAGATAGAGAAGCAATAGACCGATGTAAGTAAAGATTTGGAATAATGGTTAACCAATACTAGCAGAACAACTCTTGGGTGAACCTTATCAATATTGATCAAGATTTCAAGGATATACAACTATCCCTAAATGCTATATCTCTCACCCTAATCTTGAAGATAAGATTGTGTGGCATAATGAGCCTAGTGGGCAGTTTAAAGTTTCTTCCATTTTCACTTCAAAGGGAAATGGCAACAAACCTTTGTGGATGAAGGCCTGGATAAAGGGGCTCATCCCTAAAATCAAAATCTTCTTCTGGACCCTCCTCCAAAATAAAATCTTGACTCTGGACAATTTACAGAAAAGAGGAATATGTATTGTGAACAGGTGTATTCTTTGTAAGAAGGGCTTTGAAGATAGAGATCACTTGTTTGTGAACTGTTCTTTTATGTAGCAAGTTTGGAAAGAAATCCTCAATCTGTGGGGTATTGCCTAGATTCACCACAAAAATGTGGAATTATCTCTTAAAAGTTGGTATTGTCCTTCTAAGAATCCTGAAGTTATATTTTAATGGAAACTAACTCTTCCCCATATTTGGTGGGGAATATGGAAGGAAAGAAATAACCAAATTTTTAGAAGTAAAGAACTTCTCGAATGGGTGGTGGGGTAGAACATCATTAGAGCTATTAAGGAGAATTTTTCATTGCAAAGGAATCCAAACCCAACCTTTCAAGTGGATAATCCCTTAAGAATGGAAAATTCTAATGGTAAACCTAAAAATCCTAGATTGGGTGTTATTTGGAATGTCCCCCCTCAAGGGTGGATTAAATAAAACTTTGATGGAGCTGCTAAAGGGAATTCGGGGAATGCAAGATGTGGAGGAGTCCTGAGAAACCATACAAGAAATGTAATCAACGCTATTGCAATCCCCATTGGAAAGTAGAATTGTCATATTGCCAAAGCTTTTGCTGCCCTTCAAACCATCAAACTAGTTGTGGATTCGGGATATTCTAAATTATGGTTGGAAGGGGACTCATTGAATATCATAAATATTCTAAATAATAAAAATTATGTGTCATGGACTATAGAGGCTATGGTGATGGAGATGAAAACTTTAATCAAAAAATTTGAAAAAGTAACAATTACCCACACCTACCGTGAAGCCAACGGAGTTGCAGATTGGTTAGCAAATTATGCAGTCTGAACAGGACACAAAGTGAGGTGGCAGGAAACATTAGAAAAGAATGTGGATCTTAGATCATTCATTCATCATGACACAACTCATGCAAAGGAGGGAAAGATTAACTTGTAATAGAAAACTAATGAGTTAGAGGAGTGGCTTCACGGAGAAAGGCTTACAATCATTAAAAAGGAAGGCCCTCAAGAATGAGAAGCAGATCCCAAATGTGCCTAAAAAAAGGTGAGCTTTGAACCAAATTGATAGCAGGTGGGATCATTTTATAGTTTACAGAGATTGGGTATCAAAGGAAATCTGCATGGCTCGCGTAAGGAAAGGAGAACCAAGGAAGCAGGAACCCAAAAATTGTGAAGAGTGGAGAGTGAAACAAGATGTCTAGAGAATCCTATAGAGAGGGAAGGTTGTGAACTATATGGAAAGACTCCATGGTTCAAAACCTCATATTACAATGGCTTTTTTCAAAAACTGGATTGATGATAGGGTCACTCTGCATGGCATCATAGTGAATCTAATAGAGGAATTTATAGCAGAGCTTACAGGGCAACCTACGGAAGGAATAAAATTCTCCAAGTAGACTAGCATTTCAAATAAGGCCTTTTGCAAATTCCCTAAGATGGACGTTGAAGAGCAGAAGCTGGAAAAGAATGGGGATTTCTTTAAACTGGAACAGATTAAGGGCATATGGAGGGATGTCTTATGTTATATTCAGGAGTACTTCATCCTCGATGGAAGAAGCAAGAGAGTCCACAAATTCCACTTTGTATTCCTAAATCATTTCAAACACAAAGTAAGAATTTCCTTTCCCTTTTATCTACATTTCTCTTTGGTCCAAAGTTTATTTACTCACAGGAAGAAGGAAACGCATCTTATTCTGCATGAAGGATTAATTTTGATAATTGAAGGATATTGCAAGAACAAGGCCATGGCTTAGAACCCTTATCTGGGGAAAAATAAGGAGTCACAGAGTAACAAGAATGAAATTGTTAAAGGGAAAGATAAAATCAAAATAAAGCCCCCTAATGTCAATAATCAGGATGGTGATGAGGACACAGAGTGGGAGAGAACTGATAAGTCTGGGGAGGAAAGCTTGGAGGAAGAGGGAGGAAAAGAAAGTAGGAATACAAGTTCCAATGAGGAAGAAGAAGTTCAAGAGAAGAATGAGAAAGGAGTCAACATAGAGGAGTCTGAAAATAGTGAAGATGACTCTGAGGAAAACTAGCAAGTGTTTGAGGATGATAAAGTCCTGGATGACCCTATTGAGGACCCTGTTTCGATAAATGAGAGGGAAAACACAGTTCAGGCTGAAAACCAAGAAATGGACCTGGAAGTTCAAACTGAAACTAAGGAACAAAATCAAAGGGGAAAAGAGGATCACATTGAAGAAGGCGGGAACAGTCCTAATAAGAACACAAAAGAGTGGAGTGATAAAAGGCAGAACGATGGAAGGCACACCTACGAGATGGGTTAATTGCAAAGCAGAGGCTATCCTCCAACTCGATTCATGGATGTTTAAGGAGATAATGGATCTCAAAAGGAAAATGGAAATTATGGAAAACAACCAGAAGGCAGTTTGGAACAAAATCAATAACATGGAAAAATAGTTGAGAGACATCCCCATCAAGCTCAAAGACTATGAGAACAACCTAAGGGAACTCATCAAGGAGAGCAAAATGAAAATGGAGGAAGTTACATCTAACATATGTGCTGTAGCTATTAATATTGGATAAAGAGCTAATGATGAGATCAAATCCTTGGAGGGGCCTAACAAGAGGATGAGACAAAGCTCAAGAAAGAAAGCTACGCAAGAGGGAGCCATGTCGGCAGCTAATGCCATTTAGGATACTGTTGTGAAAGGTAGGGAAATAGTGAAAATGATTTTGGAACTGGAAGAATAGACTGGTTCTTCTAGTTGGTTGTGTTATCTGGTCTTGTTTCCTAGTTTTTTGTAATCTTTTAACTATGGTGTAGCCAGGTCTATGTTAAACCTGGGTTTTGACTTATGGTCTTTCAAGTGGTTTCAGGTCCATATAAAACCTGTTTATGCTACTTCTCTATAGTAGGTTTTAGGTTTGCCTGTGGTCGTAAATGCTTCATCTTTCTTTCTTTATATTAGGGTTTTGGGGTCCCTTCAAAACCTATTTTTATCTTAATCTAAAACTTAATTATTTATTATCGTGAGGTTTCCATCTCATGGTAATAAATAATATTTTATTATTTATTTAATTAATACAAATGCTAAAGTTTAATTAAACCCACTTAGAATTAAATGTTATAACAACTTACAACCTCAAATGGAAACTTAATACTATATACACTCCAATTCATCACTTTCATGTCTAATTTGAAATTATAATGAATTTTGTAATAATGTGTAAATCATGTCATCAATCATTGAAACACCTAAAATTTCCCATGCATTTGAAGTGCATATTATGAAATGGATTAGAACATACCTAATTGGGGCAATGCATTATGTCCAATCATTATCTTCTCTTAATTCATCCTATGTCAAATTTAAAATGTGCAAGATAAATTTTATGTTAACTAGGTCGAGCAATTATTTGAATTTCAAAAGTCATATCACTCTACATTAAATTAATTAAGTTTTTCTAATTAACAAAACCTTCCTCTAATACAAAATTCCATAGCTTTTTTGAAATTTATATTTTATTAATTCATCAATTGAATTATTCCTCCACTCACATGATAATTGGATTTGAATATCTAAAATAATGACATCATCATAACATCACTTGGAAATTTGGTAACCATTATCATAAATGCATGGAAATATAAGAAAATTGAACCCAAACCTAGTTAGTGTAGACTCAAACCCTAGATATTAATGGTATTAACTCTCAAAAATTGACTAAATTTTGGCCACATATCTTGATCTTCAACTAATTTTCAAAATAAATCTAAGAAGTCTATGTTATCAACCCAAGTTGCACCCTATTGAATTGGACTGCTTAGATCAACTTCAAACTTAGACTAACATTGGATTGGTCTAAGGTCATGGGATACATGTAACTAGACCAAACCTATAGATTATGAGGCTATCTCCTCTACATATATCAATTTGGGATTAGCTACTAAAACCTACTTTATTTTGGGGTAAAAAGTGTTAGAAGGATTACTTGAAAGGAAAACCTAGGCTATTGATGGTGATGCACCTAAATGATGAATGATCCTCTATAAACCTTGAAATTGGGTAGAATTTTGAATAAAATGGGAAATCCTATCAACAATACTTTCTTAAAAAAATCTTAAACATGATTTTTTTGGATGAAGATCTGATACAAGGCTTACAAATTAAAGGTAGAAGAATGAAGGTCTCTAAAGAAACTGCATACTAACACTCTTCAACACAATTTCTATTCATCAACACTTCAAAAGACCTATAGATGATTAAAAAAAATATTAGGTTAATAAAATAACTTTAAAAAATAAATAAATATCACACTTATCTACAAATCAAAAATCAATAAACACACTACAACCATGAATAAGCCTACAACAAACTTCTTTTATTAACTCAAGGTACAAGTTAAAATTTCAGCATAATTTTTATATACCAACCTCTAAGATCTAAAAAATAAACCATAAGGCCTGAATATATATAAAAAGAGAATAATATAAGACAATTTGGCATATAAAAGAGAATAATAATTTATCCCATCACTAACTCAAGTACAACTTTAGTTATGACTTGCTATAAATAGTCCTCTAAGAATATCTCCATGTTTGGTGCTTTACATGATCCTTGAATGAGCTCTTTGGAATTAAAAACAAGTCGGTGGGCCATATTTGACTTTTTCAAAACCATCTTATATCATTTTATGCCATAACTTGGTTAGACAAATCCACTTGAGTTTAGTTAACTCATGTATTAATACTCAATATGAGTTATGCATGTGATTGACAGTTGTAGACTAGTTAACTCATCATAAGGATTTGAAAATCATGATTTAACACTCAAGTATTAGTTGTGAATGAATTATATTAGTCATATGTCATGAAAACTCTACATTATCTCTCATTAATAACCTTATACACCATATTTTACTTACTTGATTGACCAAGTAGGTCTACTAGGCCAATTAGGCCTAGTAGCCTAACTTCTTGCACTTGATAGCTATAAAAATCTGCATGAAAAAATTATAAATTAAAAATAAAATTATTTTTAGGCCTTTAAAAATCACCCATATCATGAAATAGGTCCTCTTTGATGAGAAACTCCTATAAATTGGTCAAACTAGTTGACTATGGGACCTTGTCCTTCAATCCTGTAGACTAGCTAGTTTGAATGAGTTCCCAAGGATAATTTTAGGCATGGTTATGATCATCTAATGATTTGAGGAGGTATAAAAAATTTCATGATTTAATTTAACATTATTATAATTTCCATAAACTACCTTGTACCTCTCCTTCTAAACTTTTTATTCTCAAAATTTTGTTTTATGCCATATTCATACACCATCCTTTCAATAAATTGCCATGGACATGAATATCTTAGAGTGTACTTGATGATCTATGTGGTAGTTAATTTAAATCAATCATTTTGGATGCATTCTTACTCAATTATTCACAAACATGTATGTAGTAGGATTTTGCAAGGGTTTTAGAGTGCTCATGATTCTTAATGATGATTCATAAAGCTTGGGCCTTGAATGCATAAAACAATGCCACAAAACATTAGTGTATTAGGCCCTCTAACTATCTTAAAATCCTCATCTTCCCTTCCAAAATTTTGATACCATGATGAGCATGTGAATTTATCTCTTAGAGTGGAAAACATGCTTTCTGAGCATGTTTGGTGTTATAAGACCAAGATGATAAGTTACAATGCATTTATTGTGAATAAAATCAGGCATACATCTATATAAATACTTTATGGTGATGCTCATGAATATTTGGAGTGCCCTCATGACCTTGATTTATTTTTCACTACCCCCTCTTTATGGCATTGTCTAGTGATGTTAATAGTTAAGCATTGGTGTATACATAGTTCTTTAGTATTCTAAATTTATTGTGAGTTATCAAGTTCAAATCCATTTTATACAGTATTAATAACCTATATAAGTTTATTTGATTCATATTATGGGCTTGATCAAGCCATTTTTATTATACTTGTATGTAAACAACTCCTTGTTTTGAACTGCATACCTATCTGCCTATGGAAATGACCAAAAAGACCCATAAATATGGTTATAATAATGTTTTTAATTAATGTTATGACCCCATATTGCTTCTAAAACTCATTTAATATGAAATTACCCTTAATTTATTTGATTATAGGCTCAAAATAACATTATTTGGCTTATTCTATACATTAGAAGTCATGAACATGCCAACCAATAGGACATGGAGGTGCTCAATGGAGTTGATAAAACTTTTAAGATCATTTAATATCTAAAAGATATAATTTTAATACACATTTAGGCCTTTTTGTTCAATTAGGTAATTATTAGAGTTTTATAAGGGTTATAAGGGTCCACAACTTATTAACAATAGTTTTGAGCAGATGAACCCCTAATGGAAAACCTATTTTCATAGATATGTATTACATTTAACCCTTTAATAACCATGACAAACACAATCTCCCATGTAAAATATGTGTAGAGATGTCTATGTGGTGAAGTTGTGCCTCAATTGGTTGTCATAGACTGTGTGTGTAAGAAATAACATTTAGAAGTAATAACAAACAATTTTTATACATTATCTCTAGTTCAACACCTCATTATATATTTTCAATGACCCTCCATACAATTTTGATTCTCATCAAATGAATAAAATCCCAAAGAAGAGTTAAATTTAATGGTAGGGTTCTCAAGGGTTTTGAGCCTGTCTTCCTATTCTAGCCCTCAAGGGCATGATTTGCATGAAACTTAGAGTTTTATCACTCTAACCAAGTATATGAATATTTAAAATCACTTTTCCTTTTCTAAAATAACCATACATGAGGTTTAAACCATCTATTATACCTATAAACCTCCAAGAAGTCTGTCTGATCTCTAATGGTGACTGCCAACAAAAAGGTAGCTGACTATAACAAAAAAATGGATTTTTACACTATTAAAGATACAAAAATAATACCATATACATTTATAACCACTTATTATGAACACTTCTACCAGTTTTAATACTTGGATCTTGCCTATAGAGGCTTGCATATGCATTTTTCTCAAAACTAGCTTAAGTTGTTTGTGTTTTCATGTCTCATGAGACCTATGACTAAGTATTCCTTAAATCACCTTGTATTAGATCCTAAGAGTGTTAAAAATTATTTTTGAAAGCTATGATAACTTTCTTGAAATAATCCTTATCCTTCATTTCTCACCTTTCAACTTTATACAACCTATGTCACACCATATCTCTTCAAGAAACCTCACTATGACTATGAAATAACACTATTTTAGGTGATCCTTAGGGAATTTTAAATGTTTGATATCTATTCCACCATGAACTTTAACATTTTATACCTCCTAAGTAACTTCTAAGCTTCCTCTTATCTATTTCTTGAGCATATTACTCCTCAAACATTATTTTTAGGCCTTACATAGTCGTAATCCATACAACAACCCTATGTACTATAGCTTCATGAGTTTTTAGTACTTTTAGTGGTCTTTATAAATGTTTGGAGATGTCAAGTTTTCATTTTATTGCATAGGAAACCTCACAATTTTACCCTCTTGAGCGGGCGTAACTTATACTGCATCTTTAGGTGGTCATTCTAATGTTGAATTTTGGAGTAAACCCTATTTAGGACAATATTTTTTCATTATATAAACTATTTTTCATTTCATTGTTCCTATAAATCCTCCAATTTATCATATAACTCCTACATATACCACTTTTCTCCCATCTTCTTCACTATCTTGGGGATAGGCTTGAGTTGAGGAGACTGTAGGTGATGCTAGATGAAGTGAATGACTGTGTAATCTTTGAAATTTAAACCTCATGTTTATATAACTCACCATCATTCCTAGTGACTCTTCAAACCTTGGTAAAAATATCACTTAACCTAAAGGTATAGCAACACCTTCCTGATAGTCTTGATGTGATTCAAGATTGTAAACTTTAATAACTTTCAAAAACCCTACTATAGGTGATCATTCATCATAAAAGCATGACCTAAACTTAATTTGATCCATATAATAGTATGTATTTAAGCCAATATTAATTCACATCAGTTTATCATAATTTATTCTTCAGACACATCATTTTACCTTATTGAAAACAAACATTTCCTCATGATAGTCTTGACTGTGTAGAGAAATTTGGATCTTGTAGGAACTGAGACAAGATTTAGATATTGAAAAAAACTAAAAGACCTAAAAATATTAAATACTTGCAGTTATATTAAGTTCAAAATCTCTCCTCATACATCTTAATAACACATATGATTGCATCTTTGATGTCACTGTTATTAGCATGACTGTAGATGAAGATTCCTTTGCTACTTGTACAGATTATGGTAGAATTTTGATTCTTAGAGAGTTAGAGGATGTCACCATCCTATTTATGATTTTATTATAAGTGTATAATAATGTAAAACTTTCTTAATATAGGCATCAAACCATAACTTTCCTTGAAATTGATCATAACATTATACTATGGATGTCCTTAAATCCTGGTTGTAGATGATGATTCTTCTATTGTTTAGCAAGGTTTTAAGGTCTTATACAATTTTTTCATGATCATAATGCACCCTTATGTCCTTTATTATTTATTGATAGTGAATATATAAGGTCAAATTGAGTGAAAGGTGATAAAATTGAAATGGATGATGGGAAACATTTAATGGAGATGGAGCTTTATATTAGTGAAAAGGTAGTGACAAGACAGTGTAAATGGATGCAAAATGATGGTGGTGAAAATAGCATGTGAAGTTTATTTCAAGACCATATTTAATTTTCATAAGTAATCATAATCACACCCTTAATAATATATTATACTTTGGAGAAATTTCAACAAGCATATGGTGCTAAACTTGAAACCTTTGAGTCTGCTAAAAACCTTAACAAATGCTAAGAAACATTAAAATTTTCTAAACTAAGACTCCATGAATATATTGGGAGCACATGGAAGGATTAATTTATATGGATTATTTAAGGAATATTTTATAAATTTAAATTTTAAACTCAATAACATGAAGGAGACCTCTAAAACATGTCATGAAGAATCATGAAATCCATGGATCAACCTCTAAATTGTACAACTTCTCCAAACTACTTGTAGACTAAAAATTATCTATATATTACCTTATTTATATCCATATTACCTAATAAATGTGAAAATAAGGTTAATAATTTCATGGAAAGGTGGTTCACGCTCTTGAGAAACTCCACAAACTTGATTTTTCCTTTCATGATGCTTAGATGAGGAAAATTTTAAGAAAATTGGTTGCCTGCTTGGATAAAGAATACTTAATGGGTGCCTTAACCTCAAAAGCATGGTTCACAACATAAAGAGATAAAAAATAAGAACTACTTTCCATAGTTGGAATATATCTTAGACCCCTTTCTCTACCCAAAATTCTAAACCTTGATTTTCTCTCTCGTGGTTGTACCATCTACAAACCTAAAGGGCTCTCTCTCATTATGTGAAAATAAGTAAGGTTGATGGAGGGAATTGATTTTTAACCTATATGAATAATTTTAAACTTGAATTTTTTAAATAAAACCTATTAAAACTCCATATTAAATCTCTTGTAGTCTGTTGTATGGAAAAGCTTATATAATTCTATACTCTTGCATGAAAACTCATAAAAATAGCCTTCTTTTTGCATTCTCTTCTCACTTTAAGCTTAAAAATACCAATGTATGGCAACTTTAGGAATAAAAAAAATCATTTTGGAGATTATAAAAATTATTAAGTCATTTGACATCAAAATAAGTGAAAATTTGACACGTGGGAACTCTTTGAGGCCTTTTATATGCCTAGACTTACATGAAATGATATTTTCAAAGCATGAAACTTTATGACTAAGGTAATAACATAAATATGATGTGTTAAAATTCATTATGGATTATTTTTTGATATTTTAACTCCATATTTAACATTTAAATACAAAAACTTGTCTTCTCAGGTAATATACATAGTTTTACAAAGGAAAATTGCCACTAAATAACATGAAGAATACCTTTTAGCCTTATTAAAAGGTTTACATGAGACTCATATGTATTTTGATCACAAATTCTAAGCTTATAGTTTATTTCATACCTTCCATATACTAAATATGCTAAATAATGTTAGGATACATCATCCACTTTCCTCTTCACCATCATTCCATCAAAGCACTTTTAAATCACAAGACCACTTGAGTTATTTGTCAAAACCTCAAAATGACACTTGACACCATTAAAATTAAATTGAGAAAACTCTCTCTCTCTCTTCAATTTATATTTAATAACACCATGATGGACATGCAAAATTTTCAATTATCGGGGTTGGCATTTGGCCTTAACAAGCCAAATTACCAATAGTTTATAAATACAAATATCATTTGCCATTATAAACAAGATTTTTAATATAAAATTACTATGTAAAAATAAATAAAAAAGATTCAACATTATTTGCATTAATCAATAAAACCACTTATAGACAATGGGATATGCCTTTGAAATAAATAATTGACATTGACAAAGACTCCTAGCTCTATAATCCAAATTTAAGATGCTTACAATTTGACTATGAGAATGAATTTATTGAAAAGTTATTAGCTTTGTGGTTTATGTCTTTCTATTTTGTTTTCACTCTCGTAGACATTGCATAATATGAGGACCATGACTAGGGTGTTATGTTACTTATTGTTTTATTATTTTGTTTGGATATTAACTTGAACAAACCCCATTTTCAATCATGTGTTTACACTTGACATGATTGGTGGGACCAACACACCTCAAAATATTATTTAGATCATTCTATCATCTTCAAAATTCAAATTTTATATTAGTTTCACTTATTTTCTCCTAAAAATCACATATTAGGTTTAGTACATTTTGGTGATAATTTTATGCATATAGGTGGGATAGCTCTTTATAATCAGTGATATTAACCTATGTAACAATGATAACATTTTTCTTTTATTTTTATTTCTTGATATTTTTTAAGGAAACAACATGATCACTTTTTCAATTGGTGGTAACATCTTGCATTTTACTAGTAATGTTCTACATATCAATGAAATTGACCTACCACACAATGAGACTATAGAGGTAAAAAAATTTTTAGTTTCTTAATTTCTATCATTATTAATATTGGTGGGAATGTCATACAAAATGTTGACATAACCTTGAAATTTAGTGATATCAGCCTAGAAATCAGTAATATCACCCTACTAATTAATAAAATCACCAATTTTTTGTTTATTATTTGTTCTCTTTGTAGAGTAGTGAGATTCCCCTAATAAATAATAGGATCATCTCACTAAACAACATGATCACACTGAGTGTTTTTCCATTGATCTAAAAAATATATTTTCAATTTCTTATGCTTGACAAAGACCACATTTCAAACTCAAAAAATATTCCTTATATGTCACCCTAGCCAAAGAAGTGAATTTTTTGCCAAACAAATCATTTTTAAATCACCTTTTAATTTAGTGATTGATTAAAGAACCCACACTTCCATTTGGTTCTCTAAAAAACTTGTTTTCTTTTCTTTCATTACTTATGTTTTTGCTTAGATTAATTTAATGTAGTTTATTTTGCCTATACTCTCCCCTTTCCCCATTTAGGGAGTCTATGTGACCAAAAAAACATAGATTATGTATGAAAATGGAAATGTAAATGCAAATGATCTATAAATTAGTCCTAGTTTAGAGAAGATAAATCATACTTACAATTCTTATTGTTAATACATTATATATTTATGGTCATGACCAAGATAGATCTGCTATACCTAGCCAAGATATATCTTTCCATAATAATATCACTAGGGAGGGTTATAAAGCCTCCATTTAAGAAAACTATGCAATAACCCTAACTAGGTCCTATGTTTTTATATTCACTAAACTAAAAATAGGTAATTTAAGGATAATCTAGTGCTCACCAAAGATTTTGGCACAAAGTGGGGGTAATAAACATGAAAATTAAAAATTCATAAAAGACATATACTCACGTCAATGTATATGAAATCTTAATGTATGAGAGATAAGTATAAATGCATATATATCTACTCTTACAAAGGGGGAATAAAGTTAGGAATACTTACCTTTGAATAAAAACCCACCGAGCCTCAATCTCTCCCATGAACAAAGTTGTTCAAAAGAGGTTGTTGTGGTATGTAAGGATAAAAAACATAATTCATCTTTAGGATACATAACCTATCTATGCATCTAAAAGACTTCTCCATAAGACAATATATGTATCTCCAAATAAAGTATGAGACCCTAAGCTATGATCCTCAAGTAGAATGGTGGATAAATAGATGCATAATGTATATCTATTTTTCTTCTCTTTCCTTACTAATAAATGAAAAAATGAGTGTATATATATAGTTAAATGTAACCCTAGTCCTTTCCAAAAAAATTGATGTTAGAGTCATCCCAATTGACTCTATATCTTTATTGAAAAAATAAAATCAGGTCTTGGACTATGTTGGCCAAGGGCCAACCTAGAACCTAAATGAGTTTTATCAATTAGAGTATAGGGTTGATGGGTTTGATAGTGTATCATAAAACAATAAAGGAATTTTAGTTTAGGAAAGGGATAATGAAGGTATGATATGAAAATATGAGGATGAAAAATAGGAAGAAAAGCTTAGGGCAATGTTTTTAGGAGCTAGTTAGAATGATAATAAGTGGTAGTAAAGGAACAAAAATCCTACAAATAACCAATGGTCTTCCCACCTCTATTGTAGAAAAGTCTCCTAGTTTAGCTCATGTGCTTAGTCATGTGTTTAGAAATCAATCTGAGTCAATTCTATACTTAATATAGCTAGATGCAAGCATAGAAAAAGTTTGAGATGTGTAACATTTAAAGTCATGACTATGCAAGCATAAATTTAACATAAGGTGTAAGCCTTGTGCACTCACTTGAAGTGTAGAAATGAAGCGACTGGGGATCATGTTTGGTTAGTTGAAACATGGTGTAACCTTAGTCTCAATAGAACTTAGTCATTGGTGAAATAGGCTTAGGTAGTCTATCGACGTGTGTTGTCTTGGGTAAGATTAGGAGGCACAAGCCTATTCAAAGGAACAAATATTTTGGTACAAGTTGATATCATTATATATATATATATATATATATATATATATATATATATTAGTAGTACAAGACATATGTATAACAAGCTAAGTGTCCTTTAGGCACTTACCTAAGTTAAAGGAATGGCTCATGTTCAAGTACTCACTCTTTAAGGTAGTGCTCTAGGCATGGTTACTAGGGGCTCAATGCACATTGGTTTCAACACTTAGTCAGTTTTAAAAGTATACCAAAGTCACTATATGTCATATTGATTCCACTAACAACTTGGAATAGACATTTACATAATAATACATTAAATAAAATGAAAGATATAGAATTATTCCTATAAAACTTAAGTCATAAACATATAATAGTGTTAAACTATATGAAAATAATCAACAATCAAGAAGATATGCAACACCATTTCTATTAACTCAAAGTGGGTCAAAACAAACTACAATTTGTATAAATAGAGCACACACTCATTTAAGTTCTACTACAAGACTAGAGGCTCAAAGGCCATCTTGGGTGATACATGGTGATTCTTCAAAGTATTCATGCTAGTTTCGAGCAAGAATGCATGTATGATCCTAGAATTGATCCTGTAGAGCTTCAATGCATTAATCTCACCTCTTATTTATTTAGGTTTAAGCTCATTTGTATAGGTGGAAGAGCATGTTATTTCTAGGTTAGATGGCCATAAACTAGGTGTTGAGCCATCACTAGGGGTTGTTATGCTACTAGTTCCACTACTCTAACACCCATGCTCTCTAAATACCACATGTAAGCACTCAATGAGATTCTCCTTCAAACCTAGATGTTAAGCAATTACTTGCCATCTAGAACAAGATCTTTCAATATTCTTATAATTGGCACTAAAGGTATCAAAATGGTAATCATTTTCAATGATTTGTATGCATTCAGATGTGATGAGTTGCCATGGTTCACTAGGTAACACAAAAAGGAGCCCAATATTACGCCATAAAAAATTGATAATCTACCTTCAAACTAGTCTTTTAACACCTTTTCTACACAAAATTTAGGCACACTCTATTTTAGTTATACCTTAGATTCTTCAAACCCTTGAATGTTAAGGTTGATTTCTTTGATGGTGCTTTTTATTTCTATTGATGCAGCCTCAAGAAAGACCACATCTAAGTTTTCTAATTCTTTCTTAAAGGTTTCTAGAATTTCCTTAGCTCTTCTTACCCCTCCATATAAAATGACCCCCTACTCATTTGCCTTTGTATAAAATTCTTGAAAGAGTGCCTCTAGGTCTTGATCCTAGGTTTTTAGCTAGGTTCTTAAGGTGTTGACCTGAACCATTACGTTGGAATGATTGATCTTAATCATAGTGAACACATGCTTCATCAAAGCATCCTTTCCTCTTTCACCTTTTGAAGGTTCACATTGATGACTAAAACTTGAGTGGAAAAGTTTCAAAATATGGCATCCACTTCTTCTACGCCCTCTTCCACTTTGGTTAAGAGGTCCTCTATCAAACTTTTTGTTTAGCTCTTTTCTGATGGCTTCAAAGGGGTCTTTTTGTTCCTCTATCACCGACTTCATCTAGGGGAGAATTTTCTCAACCAAAACATAAACCTTATAAAAATATTTCATTTTTCAAGTATAAACACCATATAAAATAGATGGCTCTAATTCTTCAACATACTCAACTAGATATTGGAGATTAAGCTTCATTACTTTTATCTCTTCTTCTAGTTTAAGTGTAATGTCTTTCCACTTGGTGGAATGAACATCACTGATAATGTTCTTTCACACTAATTCACATTCCATCCTAAGGAGAGTGTTAGCTAACATCATAGGGTTCATATCCCTTGGATTCATGAGCTATTAGGCATGCCCCTCTTCTAGTTTCTTAGATCTTTTAATTGATTTCATATTTACCTCAAACTGAGGCTCATCCATGTAGCAATCAATATCTTAAGAAAATTTATGATGTGTCAAGGTCATAGTAGCTCTATGGGGAATATACTCCATCTTATAGAAATCATCATCCTAGGTGAACCCCCTCTATGCTTTCTCCTTATACCTCATCTCATACTCCTCAACCTCAATAATTACCTTTATGTGCGCTTGCTCCCCTCCACTAGTGCTAGGGATTTATTCACTACCTTCTTCTTCTCTTAAGGGTTATTAATCTAACTTCTCCCCTTGGTCTACCTCCTCTCTTTCCTTAGCACTAGTTTCACCATCTTGTTCCTAGAGGGGTTTTTTCTTGGACCTTTCCCCCTTCTCTGCTTCTTCTTCTTGAGGCTCTTTAGCTTGAACCTCTACATGTCCCTTCTCTACACCAACCTAGTCTTCCCCTTATTTATCTATTTGTTATTTAGAGGTGCCAACATCACCTTCTTTATCTTTAGGTGCCCATTAAGAACCAGAGCACACCTATTATGCATCTTCCTCTACCAGGCTAGAGTGAGTGTTATGTACCTCTTTAGTTGCTTTCTCTTTTCTAGGTCTCATGCTAGCATCAACCTTTTCTTCTCTCTCCTTCTTCATTATGGTCCTTTTTCCCTAGGTCACCTTCTCTTCTACTTCCTTTCTTTTGGCCTTTTCCTCTTTGGCCCTTTTCTTCTCAACTTTCTTTCATTTGATGGTTGTAATGATATTTTCTTCTTCAGAGTTTATTTCCTTAGCCTCCAGTTAATCAATCTCAGCTTAGGACATGACCTTAGCCTTCATGGCCTCTCACTTGTGGTGTAACTCTAGTTCCATGTTGATGTCTTCTTGGTCTAAGCCCATGTCTTTCCACTTGTGCTTCAAATATTCTTTAGTTGGTGCACCTGAGGGTCTTAATTCTTTAAGCCCTTCTACCTCACCAAGCCCTTCACCTTTTCCTCCTTCCTTCCTCCTTTCTTCTTTCTTCCATTTTATCTCTCAATCCTTGCATTTCTCCCCTTCTTTACTATGCTCCTCAACCATATCAATGGATTATTTAGACATCTCAACCTTCATCATTTCTTCTCTTCTTTCCTCCATCTCTAACACCTTCTTGATAACAATATCACTAAGGCCAAATTTGTTTCACCTTCTCATCTTCATTTTCAATTTAGTCTAAGGTGATAGGGAGGTGGTATTTTCACTAAAAGAGGAGTCACCTTCTTCAATAATAATTTATAATTCCTTCCAAAATGGTTCTTCCTCCATATCTTCCTCTATGTTCAATAGGGTTATTATCGACACAACACCAAGAACCTTCCCCTTTTTCTTCTCCTTAGTAGTAAGGGAAACCTTTGGCATGAATATTACATGCTTCTTTGAGGGGGTCAAAGGAGACTATTCCTCTTCTATTGTGATATTTAGCCTTATTATATCCTTTATTTATTTCAAATTATCCCCTTATTCTTTTTGAGATACTTCTTCTTCTCAACTATCACTAGTGTTCCTTCATCATCGATCTAGATTAGGGGGTCTTCACTCTATTTTATGTTGAGGCACTTATTTCATGGCTTCATCTCATAATATAATCTATGGATCTAGTTGAGTATATTTTAATATTTAATGGGTTATATATTTGGGTAATTTTATTCATCCTCTTTATCCTTGATGACCTTCCCATCTATGCAAGTGAACTAACACCTCATCTTGCACCTCTGCACATCTAGTTCCTTTACCAAAATGTCCAACTATATTGTATTAAGGTTATGATGTAGCATGTCCCTAAAGTATATTTATAAGAAGGTATAATTTCTATTTAGACATACTAACATATTGATATAAAATAGAAATAAGTACACTAGATAATAGTGTTGCATCACATAAAAGGGTGTCATTCCAAACATGCTCTGAGGGATCCCTTAAGGGATGCACCATTATAGCTCAAAGGCTTATATGTACCTCTTTAACCACCCCTTAATGTGAGACTTATATTTTTCACTAAAAGAGAGGGGGATCATTAAGTCTTTATACTTCTACACTAGGGAGTCATTATGCTCTGGATGGATCTAGAGGTTGTCTTTGTCTGGAACTCTAATCTCTTCCATGATAATGAGAATGAGAATAGATCCCAACATAATGTTCCCTTTACCTTGTGACACTCTTAAAAATTCCTCAAAAATTAATTTATGATGGATTTGTTAATATTAAACTTAAAACCCTATGCCATGTGATAAGCAATGTAAAGGTATGCCTTCATCACATTGATCTATCAATAACCTAGGCATAGTTTGGAAGTTATGAAGCACATGATCACCCTTATGTTAATATCATTGAACTACTTGATGGGGAACATGAAACCTCCCTTTAAACACTTTAGGAGTTGGGTTACATGATTTACCTCTTCATCATCATCCATCATTT
The DNA here is from genome assembly GCA_037957365.1 of Torreya grandis. Lineage (NCBI taxonomy): Eukaryota > Viridiplantae > Streptophyta > Pinopsida > Cupressales > Taxaceae > Torreya > Torreya grandis. Next base: position 18,497 of record JARHVA010002170.1, on the reverse strand, counting down.
GATGGATGTCCTTACTAGTATCAAGAATATCAATTATTCTCTTTACCAATTGCATCAAAATCTTCATGCACCTCCTTACAAAGTAAATTTGGTCCTTGTGGATATGTGAGAGTAGGAATTATATAAGATAATATGGCTTTATAAATCATGAAAACTCATAAAGTTGAGTTGCACTAGAATCCATCAATTTATCTTAGATTGAGATGTCAAATAGGGTGTCACATTTCACTATCTTCTGCCATGTGTCCACCATCCAATCTTGTATGAGGTCTTACAAATGGCTAGAAATGTGGTGTTTATACTCTTTTAATTGGTAGACATGTTTGAAATAATTATGATTCTCCCCTATAATGAACTTCAAAGGTGATTAGATTACTTGGTAGGACATTTTGGTGAGCATCTCAATCTCTACCTAAGCCACACTCACTCCTTCCACATGCGTCACCACTATTTTTACTATGGATACTTTGGGCACTATAAATGCATATTTTAGGTATTATTTCACCTTATCAAAGCTTGATACCTTTTGTTTCTTCACCATTATAAATACAATAGTATTGAAACATGGTAGGTGTGGTTTATCAAAGCCTCGAATGGTGATGACGCTTTTACATTCATGAGATCTATGATTATTCTCTTAGCTCTCAAGATTTGTTAGCCTTTAATGGCATCTTGAGCATAAATTCACTTTTACAACTATCTAAATTATAAAATATACACACTCCACACTTATTCAAATAAATTTTACTATGAACACAATCCTTTTTAGTATATAGTCATCCACTCTTAGTACCTGAAAGCACTCAAATTCTTATTGGTATAGGGTTTATCATTTCATCTCTCTAGTTATAACTTAGATTTGATCTAATTTTTATTTTATTTTAATAAAAATTACCTAATAAAGTATTTTTCTCAATAATTTATACCCTTTCCTCATCTACCATCATTAATGTAGGTCTTTTATGGCATGGTAGTACCTAGATTTCTTGGAAAATGATTTTTTTGATAAATTCATGGAAATCATTTATTATAAATGTATTAAATGAATAATTTTGTGCCTCAACCACAAATTAATTAAATTATATCTAATAATAATTTCATGAAGTGATGTTTAGTTCAAATGGTCATTTCCCACTCAAACCTAGGTGGACACCAGTTGTCTTAGATGATTCCTCTCCTATGAATTCACCTTTTTTATGGTAAAATAGGCATAATAACACACATGAACATGATTTAGCCTCCTAATTTCCACTTTCTCTTCTAGTTTCACTTCTATTTTAAGTGTGTTTCTCTATTTTTGTCAATTTATTTCACTTCATCTTACCTTGGCTTATCCTACCCCATACAATTCCTTTGCATTGGTCTTCCAACACTTCATCTTCTCTTTTGGATCTCTTGTGCATGATTATATTGTACATCTTCACTCTATTTATTATATGAAAATATGTTGAACATATTCACTATCTTCTTTGGTCTCTGGTGTATGATCAATTAATGCACCTCCTTGTAACTTTGGCACAAATTTTACCTTTGTGCTTATGTAATTTGACATTTTATTCTAAAATATTTAAAGTCTATGAACTCCCTCATGCCAAAAAACTTAGGTTTCTGGCCCTAAGTACTTAGAAATAAAATGGGCTCAACTCACCCAACTAGTATTATGCAAGGAAGCTATAGTAGTTTATTTTTGGACCTCTAAGAGCCATGTAATGTTTACCTTATTCACATGGATCTTGTTCATCTTCTACTTGATTCTAGTGATTTTCATGTGCCCACCAATTATATGTATAGCCTCATACACATATAAGGTAAAAGTGCTTGACTCACCCAATTGGAATTATGTATGAAAGACTAGAGTAGTTTACTAATAGGATTGAGCATGCCCTTCATTTCAAACCTTGTGCATGGGGTTTTTTGCACCTATTTTTTAAGTATAATGAGTCTCACACACCCACCACTTAGATTTCTAGCCTCAAGGGATTAAAAATCATAAGTGCTTGACTCACTTAGTTGGAATTATACATGAAGTGCAAGAAAATTAGTCCTTATGGCCTTCACACACCATTTATTGCCTCTTTATACTATATAAGGAATATAAAAAAAAATTAATGGTTTATCTTGTGATAAACTATATTCTAGTCAACTAAACTCAAACCAAATAGTGACCAAGAAGTTAGATTCCTTATTGTACAAGCACCATCCTACTACCAATATGGATTTAATTGGTTTCCATTAAAATTCCCTAGGAGCATTTCACTAGCCAACATTCATAACTTGCATGTGCCTATTTCCAATATGTGGTAGATGATGTAGGGGCCCATCCACCTTTTTTAAAATTTGCCTAGGTGCTTCAGGTACTTGGAATCATTGAGCAAGACCAATGCTCCTTAAATTAGTTCCTTATGCTTGATATGTTTGTCATACTAGAGATTTTGGAATGCCTTTTCAATTTTATAACTCCATCTTTATTTGGTGAACTTTTCATCCAAGCAATCCAAGTATTCCAACCTTTTGCTTAAATATTATTGGTTATGTAAGTGAGGAATCCATACAATGTGTAAGGATGGCACCAGGAATTCCATGGTGAGAACTGCTTTAGCACCAAACACTAGTTTAAATGGTATATCCTTATTCAAGCACTTATATGTCATGTAGTATGCCCATAGTACCACTAAAACATGATCATCCTAATCTTCATAACCAACATCACATATTTTTATCAAGTACATTCCTAGGATTTTGTCAAAGGCTTTAGCTATGTTATTTGATTCTGGATTATATGGGGTGGTCTTGTGGTGCACCACCATGTATTTAGTTAAGAGGATGTGTACCATCTCATTGAGGAAATGAGTAACCCTATTTCTAGTTAGACCTAATGGGCACCAATTTCAAATTATTATGTTCTCCCAAATGAATAACATTAATATAATGGATATGTAGTCTTTTGTTGGTACAACCTCAACCCACTTAGTGAAATAATTAGTGGTCACTAAAATATATCTTTCACCTTTGAATCGTGGTGTAGGAGTTACTAGTCTAAAAAAATCAATGGCCCATTTTTTTAATGGCACCTAGGTAATAATGGGGATGAGAGGAATCTCATCCTAGTGATTGGGATTCCTAGTGTGTTGGCATATGTCATATGCTCTAGTGCACTCCTTTGAATCTTGGAACATGTTTGACCACTATAAGCCTAACTATAATATCTTACATACCATTGCATCTCTAGTGAAATGGATTCTTGTGATTTCCTCATGTAATTCTTATAAGATGGATTCCCTTTCATTTTATAGAACACATCATTAGAATACTTCATCTCTACATAGTTTATATAGCTCCCCCTCAATGATCTCAAAAGGGGAAACACAAACAACAAGTTGTTTCCTTTCCTTATTTGATATGGTCTAGGGTGAAAACCTAGATGTTAGGAAAGTAGAAATCTCTACCAAGTCTTCAGGGACATGCTAGAATTTGTATAGTTGTGTGTCCAAGATCTCATCCTAAATCAGAACCACCACATCACTAGAATTCATGTGGGACAAATGGTCTAGCCCTAAGTTTTGATTTCTAAGTTTAACAATAATAGAGAACTAGAACTCATAGAATAGAACTATCCATATATATGTGCCCATGTAAAACAACCTTATTCATGAGGTTCTTGAGTGACTTATGATTAGTGAAAATGATGAATGGGGTCACCAATAGATATTTCCTAAATTTATATAAGGCATAGACCATTACCAATACCTCACACTCAATGGTGGTGTAATTTTGTTCTACTTATATCAATTTCTTTCTTGTGAAGGAGATGGGGTGGTCCATATTTCCCTCACCTAGTTGATCTAATATGGCACCAATTACAAAGCCTAAGCATTGACATGGATGTGGAAAGGAGTAGTCTAGTCTAGGAATTATAGAATTGGCATGCTAGCTAATTTTAGCTTTAATGTTTCAAAATCCTCCTATTGTGCCCTACCCCAATAGAATGGGCCATCTTTGTGTAAGATCTCCTTCAAAGGTGCTAAAATCTTGGAAGAGATTTGTATAGACTTAATCTAATACCCATAATGGCCTAGAAAGGCATGAATGTCTTTCTATGTTGAAGTGGTCTGGAGCTGAATTATAAATGCTATTTTTGTAGGGTTAATAAGCAAACCATCCTTTTAGATGATGTGCTTAATCAATGTTTTAAAGGGGGTTTCAAAGATGAACATATTTAGGTTTATAGATATCTAGATCTGATTGTACCTTTCAAACATGAGGTGTAGATTTTCATAGTGGTCCTTTACAAGGCCATACATAGTCTAGTCATCAAGATAGACTTAGAGGAGCCTATGGATGAAGTCCTTAAAAATAGTGATCACCACTCTAGAGAATATGGCTAGCACATTATTAAGTATAAAGTGAATCACATTATAATCAAAATAACCCAATTAAATTATAAAAGTTCTTTTGGGCTTATCATCCTCCTCAATCTACAACTGATGGTATCCTAAAAACCCATCAGTGAAAGTATATATTTTTTTTGGGTGGAGATGTGGGGTTGGGAATAGGTTGATGATGAAATTAGTGTTAAAAAGTATTAAGTTAAAGTAGATATAAACAAAACCATATTTCTTGATGCTTTTGACCATCAAGATTACCCATTAAAAATATTGCACAAGGTAGATGATGCCCATAGCCAACATTCCATTAATCTCTATTTTCGCCTTGGCACAGAGGTTGGGGTTCATTCTATATGGGTGCTTATTGACAAGTCTTGCACCATCCACAAACTTGATGCTCATTTTTCCAAAGGCTAGGTTCCTTTCATGTCTTGGTCATTACATGGAAAAAATTCTTGAAATTACTTTAGAATGTCTATGGTTTATGACATATCTACCTCAGACCAGTAGGCACCTATAGTGGAAATCTTTGACCCACCTTCTATAATAATGTATACTTTATTGGTATATGGTAGGGTTCATTCCTCTCATAATGAGGGTATTAAACTTACCTTATCTACTTAGTTGTTTCAATTCAAAGATGAACTGGATCTTCTTTATCTAAGGCATTATCATCTATAAGGTGCACAAGTTTTTGTCTTCATGTTAAAGTCTGCTAATTACACTCCATCTAAGTTTCATCATCATAATTTCTAGATTCACTATTAATCACCTTATCTTCAAAGAACATTAGGAGAACTAGTCCTTTCTACCCAAACATGTCTCTAAGATGCTCTTCTAGGAAGGTAGTGTCCTCAAACACTACCCTAGAAATGACTTATAATGGATTTAATAGCTCTATGCTCTATGAAGAGAAGGAAAAAGTAGGCATGGACCTATCCTTGAGTAATTCTTAGTCTCATGTCTCTCAAAAAATTAAATTACAACATACCATACTTGTGACCATGTTTTAAAAGTCTTATAGAAGGCATGCACCTACAAGCATCTAGGCACATTCTCATGATAGATAGTCTAGGTTTGTTCATATATGAAATTGGGTCAGAATCACCTAAGTAAATAGGTATGTCTAATTCCTCATTCCTCACTCCAAACATAGTGCATATTACTACCTTCAAATCTTACCATGTTAGCTAGATAGGTATTTACACTACCCACCAATGAGTAGTAGTGATCTTTAAGGTATGCACTAGTGTGCCCATTCTATCTATTTCCTTGGGAATGCATGATTCGATGTCATGGACATAGTTCTCTATAGGCTGGCTCCCTTCATATTTTCAGAGTGCTATAGGATTCCTTTTACATAACTTTAACACCTTTTTCACCATTTTTTTGGCATGGGGAACCCATTTATTTTGAGTATGCTCAACCCTAATCATTCCTATTCAAGATATCCTTAGCTTAATCATCTACACTAGGAGGCACCTTCAGCCAATTACTTCATAAGCCTCTTTGACCCATCGATCATAGGCTACATCAGTTGTATCTAAATTTGATTGTTTATATTCCCATTCAAGCAATCCTTGGTCACTTGGGTTAATCTTTTTGGTACCCCATACCTTTATGTTATAAATATGGATGATTTCATCTTCAAGATCAACACTTTCCACATATGGAGGCCCTTGATCACTTTATAGGGTGATTACCACCCTCTCTCTACCATTTTTAAAACTCATGTAGTGCTTCTTGAAGTGCATGTTTTCATTTTTGGCAAACACCATGGCATACCTAAGATCACTAAATAGTTATCATGCTCTTCTAATTTGATTACCTCAAAATTGGCTTGAAATTCAATGTCCATAATATCTATAATGGTGCCCTTTAAGATCCTGATAGGTTGTGCTTGAGTTTTTTTGGCCATAAAAATATATATGAGGGGAGGGCTTAAAGGGTGGTTGTCCCATCTTCTCCTAGTTGATTTTGTTTAGAATGTTAACCTTGATGCCTATGTCCACAAGGACCTCACAAATAGACCATCTATCGATGGTGGCATTTATTAGTAGTTCTTGGTCACACTCTACATATTGATATGCCTTAATTCACACACCCATTCCATATGTGATGTAAAAACTTTAATCATCTAAGGCAGGACCTCTTCATTTGGTATCTTCCTTACATGTTCTAAAAGTGAATTTTTTAGTAGTGACAACATCCCTTCATTCTATAGGAGGTACAAGATATCAATCAACTCCTACACTTCAACCTCCTACTATCTTACTTCCTATGTGAAGTGCTTGCCTATAATTTTATATCTCTATCTAGTTGGATCTCTCCAATCAAATTTTGTGTTACTTATGGCATGTTATAAGACATCATTTTATCATGTAGGGTTAGGGTAGGGTGTATTCCTTAGATTAGTTTACACTACACAATCGGTGTGGCTTAGCTCACCATACTCTAGTCATAGTTATTTTCTTAGCACAATAGGTGGCTAAGTGGTAAACCCACTCTAAGTTGTGTCCTTTACCTTAGGTGGGTCTTTATGAGTCTATGGTGGCTTAGGAGTCCATTTTTCCTCCTTATGCTCATGCCTAACCATTATGGCACCCTTATTTGTGTTAGGTTAACCTTGAGGCATATTTTTATAGAAGTATAGGCAATCCTTGACCACATGTGGTCCTTGACAATACCTACATATTGGGTACATGGGGAACTCACACTAGTAATGCTCAATCAACCCACACTTGTAACATGATCATGGTATGAATCTTCCTCCACTGCATCCTCCACCTCACCCATGTGCACCTTGATGATTCCCATATATAGTAATTTACAAGCCATATCCTTCATTTCCTTGTCCCACCTACCCATCAGTGGTGGTTGTTTCCTATCATGCACCTCTCTATATTTTAGTACATCTCATTAATGACTTAATAATCTATTATTGAATGAGTTTAGGAATCACACATTTTTCAATAAATAGTAGTGTTCATTTAACTAGTGCACTAAAATAAGGGAAATTTTTGAGATTCATGTGGCCCATAACAAACTTTACAACTAAGAAGTAAGGTTCAAATATTTATTCATGGGAAATTATTCTTTTTATTCCCTTCCATTTCGTAGTCAGTACATCAAAATTCACTACAAGTGTCATATACTAAACTAGAAATTAGCTTATATAGATAAGAGGCCATCAATGTGATATGTGCATCCATAAATGGGTTGATCTTAGTGTTGTTATTTCTTACTACCTCAGCCCAGAGCATGGATTCAAGCACTTCATGGGGTTCATGAAGGTCTTCATGGATAGTTCTCTCCTAAAAGGTATTAATAAGCTCCTAAAAAACCATTGCACATGTTGGGAGGAGTGGATATCATATGGATGCTTAGAAAGGATGGTCTTAAACCATGCATCATATAGGTGCATGATCTCAAATAGCCTTTAGCTAATTTATTTGAGTGATATTATACTCTATTACTCAAACTCAATAATATTAAATTCTTTTAAGAATTCCTCCTTTAGTATATCAAAATCAACCATATCCTAGTTTGGATCAAAAAAATTATACTAGGTATGGGCATGATACAACAAGGTGGTCATGAACTAAGTCACCTTGTACTTTGATTAGTTGATACCTTGAGTGAGACATTAAATTTCACACTTGAGTACATGATTTGAAACATTCTCTACACCATGATACTCAAGCAAGTGCATATCCATTTTATAATAAATATGCCAAGGGGGTGGTGCCAAGGTCTATGTAACTTACCCCTGGTATTATGTTAAAGGTAATCATCTAATGCCTTTAGTTATAGGGTTGAGAACTAAAATTATTGGTGTAGTCTATGCCATTGAGCTTGATGGTGTTTTAATATTCATTTATGGTGTTCATCCACTCCCTATGGGTTGTTGTCTAATTAGTACAATTGACATCTTCTAAACAAGAATGCTTGCACTTATGTTCTAGATTCCTAGGTTTGAAATCACTAGTTTCATGGTATTCTTGTCTAATTATTCATAACAAATCACTTACTTGATCACAAATTTTTGGTTCAAATCTTGAAGTCTATCAAAGTTATTATTAATAATAGGGTTAGTTATTGTTCTTCTATCTTCTGGTGGACAATCTAGTGCATGATCTTGTACTTCAGATTCAAAGGGTGTAGGTGATCTAGTGCATCCTCATTAGAAATATTTTATAGGAATCTAAGGATTTTTTCACCTAAATATTGAGCTCAGTCTCTTAATTCTTCCTCTATTTCCTTACACTACCATAGTTCAATGGATCCTTCCCTATGCCCTTCCTACTCACTATAGGTCCTCTTGGCACTTCCAAGTTCCATATCCTCTATCAACCTATGAATTCTCTTGTTATATTTCTAGTTTTAGAACTCTTGGGTGTTAAGTTATTTATCCCTTTCCATCATGCCTCACTTACACTTCCCATTCTCACCTTATGCACTTGCTAATACGTGTAAGGATTTTAACCTTCCATTCTTATGATTTCAGTACCATAATCCACCAGTAGTTTTTATAGTTTGGTGTTGATCCCTCTTATGAATACACCCCTTGGTTCATGAAATAACTCATAGTCTACTTCTTTAGAGAAAGATAAGGTTGGTAACATATCTATTCAACACATCACTCCACCACTTATCTATAACATGCATCCAAACATCATCTAGGATCTTAAGCCTTTCTATGCACTCTTTTATCCAATCAAGGTGCTATTCATAAATTTGCCTTATAGATGATTTATAGGCAACCAACCATTGGTACACATATTTGTGTAGTTAATTAAAAAAAACCTCATATATAACATCATATTTGTTGGTTTGCACCCATTTTCTTGGCTCCTATCCTTGGCATGTCAAATGCTTCTACAAGAAAATATATTCCACTTACTCTAACCAGTGATTTATTTTCTCAAGTGAAATCTAAAGAATTGTCATGTTACACCATTGCAATAATACAATTCAACATGGATCTTGGTAATAGAACCAAAATGTTGTATAAAAGTCTCTTCATTGATCATGTGGTTAGAAATCAATCCAAATCAGTTTTGTACCTAATACAGCTAGGTGTAAACATAGTAAAACTCTATGGTAAACAACATTTAAATGCACTACTATACTAGCATCAATTTCACACAAGGTGTAAGCATTGTGAACTCACACAAAGTGCAATAGTGAATGGACCGGGGACTGCATTGGTCTAGTTGAAACATGGCACAACCTTAGTCTCAATGGGACTTAGTAATTGGTTAAATGGGTTTAGGTAGTATATCAACACATGCCATCTTAGGTAAGATTAAGAGGTGAAAGCCTATTCAAGGGCACAAGTCTTTTGTACAAGTTTGTATCTGGATAGATATAATTCTTAGTGGTGCAAGCCATAGGGATAACAAGTTATGTTTCCTTTAATTTCTTAACCAATTCAAGGGATTGTCTCATGTTCAGGTACTCACTCTTCAAGGTAGAACTCTAGGTGTGGTTACTAGGGGCTCAATGAATGTTAGTTTCAATACTTAGTTTTACAAGTATACCAAAGTTATTATATGGCATAAGGATACCATTAGTGACCTAGAATAGACCTTTATGTCATAATACATTAAACAAAATGAGAAATATAGAATTATTCCTATATAGCTTAAGTTGAAAACATACAACATTGCTAAAGTATATGAAAATAATATATAACCAAGTAGATATCCAAATTCATTTATATTAACTCAAATTTCATCAACACAAAGTACAATTTGTATAAATAGAGCACATGCTCATCTAAGTTCTACTACAATCCCAATAGCGCACAGTTGGTCCTAGGTAATACATGGCGATTATTTAGATTATTCGTGTTGGTTTTAAGACAAAATGTATGTATAATCCTATAACTAATCCTATAATGCTTCATTGCATTAATGTTGCCTCTTCTTTCTTCAAGTTTGGTATCATTTTTTTAGGTATAAGAGAATTTTTTTACTAGATCAGATGGGTATCTATTGAGTGTTGATCTATTTTTGGGGATCATTATTGCACCATATCCACTACTCTAACAATTATCTTCTCTAACTACCTCATTGAAGCACTCAATGAGATTCTCTTTCAAAACTAGGATCTAATAAACTACTTGATATCTAGTACAATATCTTTAAATATTATTCCATCTATCACTAAAGGTATCAAAATGGAAATCATTTGTAATAATTATCATGTGTTGAGATTTGTTGAGTTGGCATAGTCTAATAGGTAGCACAAAAAGGGGCCCAACAACATATTTCATGGTGCACACCTTAAGGTGTGCACTTAGATATATTAAGATTCAATGGGTTATTTAAAGATAGAAAGCATCAATAATTGATAAAGTTTTAAAATATTATGTGTGTGTGTGTGTGTGTGTGTGTGTGTGTGTGTGTGTGTGTGTGTGTGTGTGTGTGTGTGTGTGTGTGTGTATATATATATATATATATATATATATATATATATATATGTATATATATATATATATATATATATGCCTCACTAAAATCTCAACATGTGTCACTTAGGTGTAACATGAGATGGTGTTTTGGGAAAAGAACATAAGAACACTCAAAATTGAATCTAAATAAATTTTAGTAAGGAAAAAATAATATAAATGCAAGGACAAAATAAAAACCACATACATTTACTTACCTTAGTGTTGTAAATAAAGAAGGAGATGCAAAAAATGTGAATGTGTCTAATATAGGGAAAATTTAGGTGAACCTGTAGAAGTTAGCAAAAAAAAGAGTGAAAAATCATTTATTTTGTAACATAGACATATAATAGGTGAAAATATTATCTACGATGATAGGATTCTAGAACATTTTATGGTTTAGAAAAAGATATAATAAAAATAAAGATATGATCAAAAGATAGAATTTGATGGTAAATATCTAAGCAGTAAATAAATATTGAATGGTAAATTTAAATATGGTGAAAAATAATTCATTTGTTATTTTTACTATTGTGAGAAAATATATCTCTGAGAGACATAGTTGGAGACCATAGAAACATCATGCTGAGGAGATGACAACTACGATGGGGAGGATTCATAACGGCCGTAATGAGTGCAACATAGGCAAGCAATGGGAAAATTAATTTTTTTTGAGTATTTTTATTTGTAATTGAGATAAAATAGAAAATTGATTGGTAGGAAAAATCTAAGAACATAAATGAACCCTAGAATTTTTTTTGGTAAACTAGGTGTAAAATGAGGTATTGGGTAGGAAGAAGTTAGACCAATAAATGCCCAATGCCTTTATGGTAAATGGGAAAAAAGTCACCACTATGGATGAATAGAATTGACCTACTTGAATTAGTCCATAAGGTGAGGGATAATGATAAGGTTGACTATGTAGCAATGGGATAATATAGTATGATAAAATAAAGTTGGCTATGTAGCATAGGTTAACTTAGTTGGTAAAATGTAAAGGCCAACTACATATGGTAGGGATACTATAGTTTACTAAAGAGGGTTGCCATATATTGATGTGGACAATATAAGAAGAAATTAAAAGGACCAATCTAGTATCACAAATAAAGAACATGGTAGATATAGTATCAAAGGGGCTAATTATATAGAAAATTAAGAAACTAAATCAAAAGTGACTTATTTTTTAAAATTTAATAATGTGTTTTGATTATTTATGACATGGAGGTGTGATACATCCTTTTTTGTTTGATATTTTATAAAGACATCAGAGGTATTAGTGACTGATAGATGAATCATGGATACTAAATTTATTAGAGTGATTTATTGACATGAATAGAGTGTGATTGGTCACACTAGGCTTTAGAGGCCTCATGGAGATGAGGCACATCCCAATTATTATTGATCTCATTGTAATGTTTTTTAAATCATGGAAATGGTTAAATAACACTTTTTGATGGGTGGTGGATGTAGATACCATTGATTTGGTATCACTCTATAGGATGACCACAGATTGTTGGAACTATCAGTAAGAGGGACACTAGTGATCACAAGGACACTAGATGATTTGGAGGAGAGGTAAACACTAACTTCCATAAGAGATCAAAAGGAAATAAAATGACTCCATAGATAACATATAATGTGAAATATAAATAGACATATAAGATAGATAAGTGAAGAAAAATTTGGCATAGATTCAAATGATATAAAGTAGATAAATATAAACTTGGAGCACATGACTAATCCAAAATGAATAATAAAGTGAAGGAACACCTAATTTTGTTCATAAATATTGGTAAAATTATCCATAAACATTGTCCATAACATCTATGATATCTTTCTGAAGTTAGAATCTATCTACAATGAAGGTCTCATGAATCTTTTGTGAAACTAAAAAAATACCTCTCATTTAATATCCTTGACATAAAATGTAGGCATGACTAAAGGATCATGCTCATGAGGGCCATCATGCATAGGATACTCAATAGAATTAATAGGAGTGAAATCCATGGAACATGGAGCCACTAGTGGATAAGGGACCACAAGCAAAGGAGGATTCATGGGAGGAGGAACCATAGGGGAAGAAGTGGGAACCTTATTTCATTGGTGACCTATGGGAGGAGGGATATTAGGTGTAGGAATGGTCATAAGGTGATCTTAGAGATGCTACTAGAAGATGCGGTAATTATCGATGTGATGGGTACTATATTAGTATCACAAAAATATACCTCTCCATCTTTGGGAATATACTTAGATAATAACTTGGGAGGATGTATAGAATTATCTTTAGACTAAGGAAGAATAGGACATAAGGTGTCTATATATTGTTGAAGATTTCAACAATGGGTGGAATAATGATTATTTGTGTTATAGAATCAATAGATACACTTGTTAGTAAAATTTATTGGTATATTGATAGAGGGAGTGGAAATAGAAGATAGAAAAGTATGGTATAGTTTATAATCTCTAGTCTAATGACTAGAAACTTTATAAATGTCATAGTATGTATGATCAGCCCATTGGGTAGATAGAGGAGCAAGAAATGGTAAAGGAAGTAGGCCATCACCTAGGCGAGGCAAGGTTGGTGGAGAGACTAGATAAGACTCGACTGAAGGAGAAACATAATCATAAGCAGGAAGATATTAATCTAAAGGTAGAGTGGGAATAAGATTTGTAATAGGCTCAATTGAAGGAGGAGCAAGATGAATAGAGGGTTTAAGAAAAATAACAAGCATCTTAGGGGGAAGCCAACTATAAGGATCTTGGTATCTAGCAAATCTATATGGACCAGTCATAACATGATCCATAAGCATGTTCCTATTAGGTTATTTAAAAACTAAAGGTGTTCCATAAAAATGTGCCATCTCAACCTTGTGAACAAGATGAATAATTATAAAATTAGGAACTATATAAGACAAAATGTGATAATATAAATATAAAGACTAAAATAAAGATAAACGTTAACAAAGGATCTCAACATCTCTAGCTTGAATAAGACCTCATAAAAATAGATCATCTAAAGTATAACCATCATCATAGTTAGGAGTATGAGGATCAATTGTGAAATTAGGTATGATCTTCTCATCCAAGTTGGCATGATGAATAGAGTGTCTAGTCTTAGTTAAGACTATGGGTATATCAGCATTAGGTATTTGATAGGAATGAAGCTTCAAAAATGGTTGAATCTAGGAAATGAGATGAGGAAAGAGATTGTAACTTTTTATCTTGAGGTTTATCTCATCTATCTCATTAGCATCAAAATCTAAGAGGTTAGGTGTTATATTCCTAATGATTTAAGGGTGACCATAATAACTTTGTGCAAAGTTGATAGGGAAATTAAAATGTTGAGATTATCATAATAGAACACTTGATAAGGGTTTAAGGGTTAGAACATTGAATAACCTCAGTCTTGGGATTGTTTAAAATGATAAGGGTTAGTATTGCCTTTAATCCTATAAACTATACCATTATGAAGAAACTTGACACATTGGCAGGCTGAAGATGTAACAACATTCATGTGATGAGTTCATGGCCTGCCAAACAAGATATTATAGGAAAGGGGAAAATTGAAAATTTGTAACCTTCAATCAAATTATGATAGGTGGGATGGTAATAGGGAGCCACACACAACCTAAGGGAAGAAATTATCTTTGATCATAACCTTAACACATGGTGTGTGTGGACTTAAGACTACACTCAAAGTATCCAATAGCTTTAATTAAGGTAAGAGAGGCAATACAAGTACTTAAAACCTCATCAATCAAGGCATACTTGAATTGTATGTCACCGATTTGGATTCTTGTAAATATGATATGATCATTTGTATGAAGGAAAATCTCATCTAAAATCATATAAGTAATAAAAAAATTAGAGAAAGAAAAGTGTCCATTATTTCATCAACATGTATAGACATCTCTTCACATTGTTTTAAGATGTTATCTTATAATAAGATAAAGTAGCTTCACATCCTTCTAGGGTAGGATAAGGAATGTTCATTTCTAATAGGATTTGCATTAGGTATTTATGATGACAAAAATAATTCCAAATGAGTTAGAGAAAGGGAATTTGAGATGGGATATTGGTAAGATCCATGATAGGGTCCCATTCATCATAACCCATGAGTGGATTATTGGAGACAGATGTGTAATGTTAGAGGAGATCCTTAGAAGGAGGGTTATAAATGTATGTAAATTTGTGTTGATAGGATGTAGGAAGTTTAGTTAGAGGAAAAATTAGTTGATTATCATGAGAGGATGAGTTAGTTGATGTAGGTTTATCTTGTGATATATTTTAAGAAGTGGGATTAGAAGGTTAAATGTTTTTGGTGATGAGTAAAGAGGTTTTAAACATTGTAGAAATGGTATGAGAGTTTTTATTCGATGGAGGTGTTGGATGTTGTTTGCCAAAATAGATAAGGTCTTATTTTCCTAACTCTATTAGGTGAGTGGGGTAAGAACCTTGGATAATAGGGAAAGTGTGAGATGAATGGTGTGTGTGGGTAGGATGAGAATAAATTAAGGTAACTACTCTTCTCATATTAATCATATTGATGACATTCTCTTTAGGAATTTTGTTTATAAGACTATCAACATGATTAGTGGAAGGTGTATGATTATCATTATGAAAGATTATGTGGTTTCCATCTCAAGTTGCTTGAAATTAATAGAATGAGCCAATGTATTATCAGCGACAACATTAGTTTGAAATTACTATACTAGAGTGGTAATTAGATCTTCCAAACTAGTGATGGAATGAGAGTTGAGTTGGTTATACCAATCTTAAGCATTTTTGGAGAGGGTTTTCACTAAGTGCTTGCTAGTAGCAAATTTTTTTAACTTGATCCAGTCTCTGTATAGAATTACACATGTTTTTAAGTGTAAGGGTAAAATTAGTTATCCAATTTTAAATAATGGTAAGGGTGATACCTTTTATATCTATGTTGGTAATATGAGGTGTAAGAGATTAGTTTTGAAGATGTTTATTCATTTTATTAACAAGAGGTGGTTCAGGAAAAAGGCTATCATGGGAATCCCTAATTGGGGTGGGGGGGGGAACATTATGTTTATAAACTTACCATAGAACCTATTGAGGTTGATTTTAGAGATTAATAAGGTGATTCTAAATTTGCATCATTCAGTTGGCATTACTAAATTGAAAAACATTTATTTGGTTAAGAGTTTGCAATAAAAGTTGATGGGTATGAGTAGTGTTTTATTAGTGTACATAGCATGTGAAGTATTAGCATTGGTATCAATGGCTTAGATACCACTGTGAGTAGTGGAATGTGCAACACTTGTGGCTTGAGAGGAGTTGGTGGAAAAGGAGGCACTAGTGGCATGATAAGCATGTGCTATGAAAGATGGACTAGTAGAGGGGTTGGAAGAAAAATAAGAACTAATGGCATGAATACAATTGGTAGTAAATGATGCACTAATGGAGGGATTGAGAAGAATGGGTCTTGGAAAAGGCACACAAGATGTGGACCCTACCATATTAGTAAATATACTTGGCATGGAGGTATAATAAATCAAGGAAGAAGAGGTAATAATTCTAGAAGGGGTTAGAAGAGTAGGAAGAGGTTGAGAAGAAAATAAGATATTACCCCAAAATCTATGTGAGAATGTGGGGGAAGATGAATGGGATTATTCTTCTAGACCACTTATCATAAGTTTATAAATAGTTGAGTAGTTTCCTTGATGTCAAGGAAATTCATTAATGAGGAAAATCATTTCTAAAGTATAATCTAATTTAGTCTAATATTCTAAGGATAAAAAAGGGTTACAAAATGAGGATGCATGAAGAGTACCATAATTGGTAGTGTGATTAGTTACATGAACATCAATTTCATATAAAGTGGAAGCCACAATTTGCTTATGGGGAACCATATTAGGATTGGTAAATTTTATCATATTTGTTGAATTTAACTTTGTTTTGTTCTTAAACAGGAAGTTCATGATGAAATATAAAAGTTATAAAGGATGATGATGGTGCAAAGACAAAGTCAAATAATAAGATACAAAGTCAAATTAGTCAACTATGTTATATAACCCAGTAGATAGATAAGAATAAATAGTCACTTAGGTTAGTTATGTATTGTTGAAAAGAAAGATAAACAATTTGATAAGGATACACAGTCATGAAAATTGATTATGTACTAGTGAATAGAGAACTGAACAAGAGGATAAGAGACACAGTTGTGTAAATTGACTATATATTGCTAGAAAGAAAGTAAAACACAATCTGTACTAGATTTTATTGACTAGGATATAGTGTTTTGAAATAGGAGATTTTTTTTTCAAGATAGTTTAAATAAAGAATGAAAGAAAACACATAAATAATTGGATCAATGTGATTAATCCAATTGGGGTACACTACACAAACATTGTACCAACATTGGCCAATAATTTTTTTGAAATATAACACATAATGATCAAAGATCAAGAATTCAACTAAAAATTAAATGATAACTAATTGGTCACCCTTAGTGTTATTAGATTATTAGAAAGTTTTGATTTTAATGTGATATGATAGTTGGTTGAAATAGGTAATTAGAAAGTAGTCTAAAGTTGGTTTTAGAATGTTTGGGATGAAAGGGATCTATATTGACAATGGTATTAGATTGGTATTTGGTCTTATGGTCTTACCCCTTCACTTCATAATACTATAATGAAAAGGGTTTTAGGTGCTTTGTCAATATATACCATTAACCACATATTTATACTTGGCCATAAAACCAGGTCATCTTCCTCCTTAGTGATGAAAACCAAGTCGGTAGGCATTAGAAAGACAAATGTTTAAATGTATTTTGAATGTTAAGTAATTTGATAGTGTGTGAAAAATATTAATTTTTTTTAACTAATATTATAATTTGAAAAAAAAACTTATTTATATTATATGAGTTAATCTAAGCATACAAATAGCTAAAAAGGAAATGTGAATTAATTACTTATAAATAGATGTTAATTCCTTGATTAAGAATAATATAGAGTTATTTAAAGTGACATTGTATGAAAATAGTATAGAACATAGTTGAATATGTCATTTTTTACTACAAGAGTAAGTTATTTGAGAACAAAGTCAAATAGATCAACTATATCTCTTAGATATAAGAAAGACTATAGAACTAAGTCAACAAGGTCAACCTAGTTAGTTGTAGGTTTTAAATTTTAATGGTTGATAAGTTATGAAAAATATAATTGAAGGAAGAATTGAAATGAGAGAGAGAGAGAGAGAGAGAGAGAGAGAGAGAGAGAGAGAGAGAGAGAGAGAGAGAGAGAGAGAGAGAGAGAGAGAGAGAGAGAGAGAGAGAGAGAGAGAGAGAGAGAGAGAGAGAGAGAGAGAGAGAGAGAAACCTTTATGGGTTTTAAGATTATTTATATTTAAAAAATTTATTCTATAGTGCTTAGTTATTTTTAAATTTTGAAAACTAGGTCGACTGCTTCAACCAAGTTCTATAAAACCCTATATGTTGAAGAATAATACCAAATAGATTTGACCTATTCGATAGTGTTTGTTACCCTATATGTTGATAGAAGAAATTAAAAAACATATTTGACTTATTTAATAGTGTATGGTAATTTAGAATTGGATAATAATATTGTGTCAAACTATTCAATCGAATAACCTATAGTTAATGAAGACCTACATAGATATAAAAATGT